>CAVNYN010212828.1:0-82557 GCA_963692815.1 Nyctanthes arbor-tristis
CTTCCAAGTAAACAAAGCCTATAAATAGATGTGTTTTCCTCTTCTTTTAGGTACAAGAGTGACTTGAGTCTTTGAGAGAAAAATTGGCGAGCTTAGCATCTTGTGAGTTTTTCTTGTAACTCTTTGAGGTTTGTTCAAAGAGTAGAAATTTTAGGTGCTGTAGAGCTTGAGTATTTTTCTTGTAATACTTGGGGGTTGTGGGTTGGTGAGTGAAATTCTATATGGTTGTAGCGACTTGAATTATATAGTGAAAAGCTTTGATAGTCCGTAAATTTGTCTTCATTCTTTTATTTTTCCCTTGTCTCATTAAATTCCTTAAACAACGATTCTGCGGGTATAATCGGGGAATCTATATTAATTCCCAACAGTTCCATGGTGCAATGCATTTGAGGTTTGAGTGAACTGAAGGACATGGAAATGGCAAAATGTGAATAAAGATGGACCTAATTTAGGATTTGGGGGAAGATGACGAATATTGGCCAAGAGTTTAATGACAAAAATGGCCTCATAAAATTAAACATATTTCCTTTTGAAAAAAAAAAATAAAAATTGGGAATGTCATTTGTAATTTTCCTATTGTACTCGTAGGCTCCGCCGGACTTCTTGTCACGGGCTTCTACAAGGCAGGGGATGTTCACGTATCGAACAAGGGGAATGCATAATTGACAAGTGGAGAACTGAAAATTGGGGTTCATTTATTATTTAATTGGGCCCCTTTATATAGTCCTCCAGCATTGAAAAATTTTTCAGAAAATATTAGTATCTAAATATGAAAGGCGCATGAGAAGTGTGTATTTATATTTTTAAAATATTTCTATTTTCCATTTTTCATTTGATTAGCACATATTTTATTAATTTCACAAGTAAGATATTTTTTTCTTCTTTTTCATATTATTATACATGTATATGATTGAGAAAGAGGATTGTATATATGTACCTGAAATGACTAACCACTCAAGGAGTCCCATTAGCGGACACAGTCTATGGTGTGTTATGGTGCCCAGTAGGCAGTATGGTAACACACTATTAGGTGTATTGGGTGATGGGTCAGTCCCTAATGTATAACAAAATCGAACTATAGATTCTTGTCCGGATGCTTATAGTGTAATTTCTTTATTGCTTGTATATATACATAAATTAGAGGTAAATAAGTAATTGACTAAATAACTTTTTGCAGCAAATTAATCAAACTCTTAGGAATTAAAAATTGAGTAAATCGAAATAATATTGTTCATTTGGGGGTAATAATTTGAAGAAAAATTGTTAAAGTGATCTTTTTTTTTTTTTTAAAAAAAAGAAGATTTTATAAATCAACAAAAGCAGGAAACTGCACATGCTTGAGCAAGGGGGTCATTACCCCTTCTCCAAAAGAAAACGTAAAACCAGTAGCAGAAAACAAATACATAAATACCTAAAAACTAGGCACCGGCCCAAAACAAAAGGTGGGCCCGGATCAGCCACAGCAATAACAAGCACAGCCCAGTCACAAAAACTCAGACAGTCCAGTCAAGAAACCCTTCTAAAGTGATGTCTACAAGTTGCAACAAAAATTGGTTTTGTCGTAAGAGATCTAGTTGGCAGTTGGAGTGAACAATCCTAGTCCTACCCAACACCACTATCTAGGAACTAAAATGTGAATTTAAAAGAACCAATGTTAAATTCAGGCCCTTGAATACAGATGTGAGCTCTAAATTGGTCAGAGTATCACCATAACATTGTCTCATACAAAATATTCTAGCACAATCTGTTGGTTGGCGTATTTTAAAAGTAACTAGTAAAAGACAAAGTATTTGTGCCTTCTACTGATAGGGTCACTTGGGTGCTAAAAGGAATCAGCAAAGAGCATTAGAAGAATACTCCCTAATAAGAGATGATGGGCTAATGTGGTGTTTTTTTGGGGGTTAATTTCACACATGAGACCTTTTACACTTTTTATCAATTAGGTCCTCAATTTCTTTTTTCAATGCATTAAGTCCCCAACTTTATGAGCATATTTAAGAAAGGTTAGAGACTTAAAGTGTTGAAAAAGAAAGTTGGGGACCTAGTTGATAGAAAGTGTAAAGATTAGTCATCATTTGCTATATTAAGCTCTTTTTTAATAAATGACGGGTTAATGTGTCTTTTAGTACAATTTAAGGTTTATAGGAATGGAAATAATGGCTAGAACAAATATAAATATATATATATATATATAAAAGTAGAGTCGTTCCCATTTTTACTTTGTCCACTATTTTTCACTTGGTAAAATTTGCATCTTATCTTGACTATTTAATATTTCTCTTAAAGATCTTTGTTGTCTGAATTTTTCATAATTAATAGAATTTATTTTATTTTATTAATAAGATATATTTAACAACATTAATATTTTTATAATGATCTTCTATTCTAAAATTAAATTTCCCATCTATTTTTATTATAAATCTCAGCTCCTTAATTGAGTCGATCACTTCAAATCCATTTGTCATTACTACCTCCTTCTTCTTCTTTTTTTTTTTTTGTATAGAATCTTTTAATAAAATTAATTATTATTCTTAATTTCTATCATAATCTCTCTCTTTGTATAGGTATACACATGAAAGCAGAGTCGTTGCCATTTTATTTTTTCGCTTTTTTTCACTTGCTAAAACTAACATCTCATCTTGACCATTTAATATTTCTCCTAGAGATCTTTGCCGTCCAATTTTTTAATAATTAATAGACTTTATTTTATTTTATTAATTAGATATATTTAATGACATTAATATTTTCATAATTATTTTCTTATTCCAAAATTAAATTTTCCCGTCCATTTTTACAATAACTCTTAGCTCCTTATTTGAGTCGATCACTTCGAATTCATTTACTGTCAACTCATCATTCTCCTTCTTTTTTTCACATGAAATGTTTTGATAAAATTAATTATTATTCTTAATTTCTATCATAATAATATAGATATAAGCAGAGTCATTGTCATTTTTACTTTTCCCATTCTTTTTCATTTGCTAAAATTGACATCTTATCTTTACCATTTAATATTTCTCTTAAAGATCTTTGCGGTCCGATTTTTCATAATTAATCGATTTTATTTTATTTTATTAATTAGACATATATTTAACAAGATTAATATTTCTATAATTATCTTCTTATTTCAAAATTATATTTCTGATCCCATTTTACCATAAATCTTGGCTCCGTAATTGAGTCGATCGCTTCGAGTCCATTTGCTGCCAATTTCATTTTTTTTTTGGCAAGTCCAATAGCTTCGATTCGAAAAAACTAGCATAAGTTCCGTATACGATGTCCATTTTCGACCCATAATATATACTTTTGGGGTATTTCAATGAGATGGATAAAACTAGTAGTGTTGTCACTGCTAATAATGAATTTTGAGCATTTAAATCTATCTAATGTGTTTATTTTGTTTTTCTTATTTTATTTTGAGCCAACATTTGTGTTTTGCTCGTGTTATTTGGTACAGTCTTTTATTGAGTCTATAAGCCTATTAAAATATCTGGTTAAACACTTTTACTATTATATATATGTTTCGATGAGTTATAATTTAAAAGATATATCGTTCAATGAGTAGCAATTCAAGTTTTTTAACTTATTTTTTTCGTAATTGTATATCAAAAATTATTTTAATTTAATCGTTTTGAGGAATATGCATGTATTTTCTTTATCATTAATTCAAGTTATATTTATCGAATGTAACATTTATTATTTGTTATGTTAAATTAGTATGTTTATTTCCATACTATTATTTTTTTATTGGTCATTTAGTAAGTTATTATATTTAATTGAATTGTACTTATTATAGTTTTGTGTTAAAGATTTTTACTCCATTTTAATCATCATTAATTTAAGATTTCATTGTACAGCAATACATATATTGTTTTACCGTATGCAAACATTTACAGTATGCAAACATAAACAATGTAAGATTATAGTTTTAATTATTTTTTTGAATAATAAAATTTACACCTCTTTAATGACTTATATTATTGATAGGTGTTTGATTAGCATATTTAGTTTATCCACAATGGTGCTTTATGTTGTGTTTTTTTACCTTAAAATACTTGTTTGTGGTTAGTTTGTTCATTTGAAACAGGACCAAGGGGAAAGTTAAAAAAAAAAAAAAAAAAAAAAGAGTTTGTATAGACTCTGCAAAGATTTTGAAACTCGAGGACTAACATGTAGACAACAAAACATGGAGGACTGAAAAGAAAGAAAATAAAAAGATGGAAGTGGTGGAAAGACTCCTCGATGGCAGAGAAGGCAGGATGGGAGCCTTGCTTGACAGTGCACCTGCCTTGTATATGCAGAAAGGCAGAAATTTTAACATAAGCAACGGAGGGTGGCCGCCATCCCTTATAAGCGAATTCCCATCCTTTTTAGACTCTGTTTTCGGCCAAGATTTATGCATGATTTTTGGGGTATTTTCGAGGGTTTCTAAAAAACTATAAAAGAGGAATAGATAGTGGAAAAATGACACACAACGAAGATAAGGAATTTGGAGAAACATAAGAAGATTGAAGATCGAAGATTAAAAGTTGAGATCGAAGTGAGCATGCAAAGCTAAGGCTTCTTCTACCTAGTCCGAGGTGATGTTGATGTCTAAAGATTTGTTTTTCTTTTAGCTATTTACTTAACGTTATTTTTAATACTGTTAATTGGGATTGTTGTGATGTTCTACTATTCAAGTATATGATAACTTGGTGTTTTCTTTTCGAAAGGGCTCTTTGATTGATGTATCTATTTATCTATTGCTAAAATAAGGCATTCAATATATGAATGTTATTTCCCCTGACTCGTTTGTAGTAACTAGCGATTTTAATTGCTAGATATACCACAACTTAAGATTACAAAGCAAGCTTGTTATTCTTGTGTGTTGGTCTAACCTATGTTTCTTGTTTTACACATTGTCTTTGCATTAAATCTGGTAAACTCATTCTAAGTTGTCCGAAGCCAATAATCTAATTCAAGAACTTGTTTGAATTAGTTACAATTTAAGAAAAAATACAGGTAATGAGAGCATATTAATGCCTAGGATTGGAGGTCCCAGTTGCATGCTAGAAGTATGTTTCGAGAGCTTAAGAATTACTAATCTGGACTTAACTAAACCAATAATTAGGCGTTTCTCTTCATTAATCTTTTTTACTCAATTTACCAGTTGTATTTTTAACTAGTTTTCAAATTAATTTATTAATAATCCAACTCAAAACCCTCAATCTCCAGTTAACATTTAATTGCTTGTTTTATTCGCTGTTCTCTATGGATTCGACCCTTACTCCGCTACTACCATTTTGTTTAATCTTGAGTAAAGAAATTGATTATTTTTTAACGCATTCAACAAGCGATCAATTACCTGTCATTATCTTCCTGTGCAACGTACATGTAAAACAACTAGTGAATTGAATAACAAAATATATATATTATAATTATTATTATTACCGATCGTAAAGAAGTCTGTTTTCCACTAGTGACTCAAAAATATACTGAATTGTTGTTTGTCTGTCGTCATCTCTTTCTTCCTTTCCTTCCCCTTCCATTACAATATCCTTCATTTAAAAATGACCGCCCACTGTACCGAAAGCAATTGATAAAAATTTCTTTCGGAAAAAGAAAATTGTTAATTCCTGATTTTGTGTTTGCTTCACCTTTACAAAGCGAAAAAGCGAAACGCCTCATCTATCTAACAGTTACACTACCTCCAGACTCGCGCATTTCGAGGGGGTTTCTCTCTCTATACGTACAGATAGATAGATTGTAGTGTATGTATCCGTCTGCTGAGGTACTGCGGCACCTGTAGCTGATCCGCCTGCCTTTTCTTTCTTCTCCGACATCAAGAATACGCTGCGTGCAATTCTAAGAAGATTTCTTGCTTTCCCCCAACTCTGCAATTCTTTTCTTCACGTTTGGTGTAAGTACATTATTGTTACAATTTTGCCCTTTTCTCTTAGATGGAAGATTACTTGGTTTATTGGGTGTGTCGTCGTGTTTGCCACGGATTTGCATTTTATCGAATGGCACTTGATGATAAATCATCTATAGTTCAGTTTCCGGTATAATTCCTTTTTTTCTTCTAATTGGAAATCATATGATTTAGTGGATTTCTTCAACTGTAATGGGATTTTTTTCTTGGAAACTGGTTAATTCTAATGCATTTCTTGGGTCTTGGCGATGCTTCTGGTGTAAATTCTTTACCTATTGGACCTACATTGAGTGCTTGTTCTAGATATCTTGGGCTCTATGCATCTTTTTGTTCTTTTGGTAGTATTTTACTATTTAGTTTTAGCGCTTTAGATCTGTGAATCTCTTGGTTTTGGCATGAATTTTGATGATCTGATCTTGAGGAAAGATTTTGGATCTTTCTTGCTCGTATGCACCGGGTTTTAGTATTTGTTCATTCGAGGTTTGGATTTATCTGACTTTTTGGTCAATGGAGACCCCCTCTGTCAATTATTATCTAGTCTTGTTCCAATTAATATGTTCTCTATTTTTTTCGATTACTGTCTAGATTTGATCCAATTAATGTGTTTTCTTTCAATTATTGTCTAGATTTAATCCAGTTAATACGTCCCCTTTCAATTATTATTATCTGGGTGGTCCAAATAATATGTTAATTAATGTGCTCTTGAAGTTTATTAATGCATTTTGCTTTTAGTTCTTATGCAATTCCCAGTTACTTCACAAAACATGGCTAAACTGTTACAGTAGGCCTTCAGGTTTTTTTATTTTTTAAGAATGTTTTTTGTCTACTGAAACCTAGTCAGTAGGTCCTACTGTGAGTCTGTGACACAGCAATGTATTGTTCTTGTGCATTTTAAGCAGACTACTACAATGTGTTTTGTGGAACGGTGCACAAAGTATGCTCTGCAGGTCTCATTCTTGTGGTGGAAGCTATACTGAACCTTTTTTTTTTTTTGTTCTATATTTTTTTTAACTCGGCATGAGGAAAAAGGATCATCACTGTTTCTTCCTTTCTGAAGTGCTGGTAAAATGAATTTTTTCTTGCGGCACAATAGTATAACTGGGCAGCTTTTTCTGATAGATTGTCAAGTTTCTACTACAGGCAGTCTCAAATTGTTTCATCAGTTGTTCCGAATTTTCTCTTTTTCAAAATGCTTTCCTTGTACTAATTTTCAGTACATATTTAAGGACGACTATTGTATGAGATATAACATGCTCTTGTATCTTTGAATTGTTTTGATATTTTAGTTACTGATTTACTATATTAAATCGGCCTGTAGGGAAAAAACAAACTTCTTGAGACACTAATCAGAGTGCAAGTTCCATAGGAAATATCTTGGACCTCAATCCTGACAGCTAGAAATCGATGGAAATGTAATGCCATGTTATCTATCATAAAATCAGGTCCTGACTGCAGAAAACAGATAGGGAAATGGCCTGCAACTTAGGGCAGAAAGGTTCAGCACAACAACTGGACACAGATTCTGTAAAAGAAGAGAATTCATTGCCCTCGGCAGGAAAGTATAAAGTTCAACAACCATTTGGCAAGCCATACATTGATCGACGTAGTGGATTGAGACTGGATAAAAGTTTTGGGAATAGGTTCCAATCCAAATCTTCAGAGAATAAAGAGAAGTCATGGTCTGGGAGTAAGACATGTAAAGATGATGAGCTTGTCAAGCACATGTCAAATTTACCAAGATTTCTGCAGGGAGTGGAGGAGCAGAAAAGTATACAAGAGAAGGCTTTGAATTTTGGAGTTCTTTATTGGAAGCGTCTGGAGAAATGGAAATACAATGAACGTATGGCTACAAATGGTCAAACGGAAAAGTCATCATCTTGCAGTAGTACAGTACTTATGGCAAGTGGGCCACATCTAAATCCAAGAAAACTACCTTCATTGCATGGTTTGAACTCCAATTCACCATATAGAGGAGAACGACTCACATCACATAATTCGCATTTTAATCCATTGCCTCAGGGTAAAGAATCTTCATCACACATTTCACATGATAATTTGTCTCAAGGAGGAGATAAGATTAAAGGTGTCAAACAGTACAAAGGAACGTGTATTCAAGATTTCCAACGTGCCCGAAATAGCAGCACCATTCACGGGCTGCAAGAGAATTTTCACGAGAAAGTTGAGTCCGATGGTGGGAGGCAATATATGGGGAGTGGCAAGAAAAAGGATTCAGAGAAAGAGATACTCTTGGGAAAGGGAACTTTGTTCTTGGACCAAATTAAACATGAGCCCTCGCTGACTTCGCGTGATACAATCTCCTCTCCAGGGGGAAGGGTTAAGGCAAGAGTAGAAGATGAAGTCAACCTTGCTGGCCGATATCACCCTGTAGATGCAAAAAACGATGTGCTTCAAGGACGCAAACATTTCTCAGAGGGGAGTAATGCGGATAGTTCTCAGTTTATAAAATTGAGGGCATCGTTTGATGGACTATTGACAGGATCCAGGACATCGTTCGATGAACAATTTGTGGAAGCAAATCGGCATGGAGTTTCTGATTGCTTCTCTCCTGAGGAGCTATACAGTGGAGAGTTATCTTCTGACATTGCACATTCATGTCCCCTGCCAACTGGGGTCAGAGATCATGATAAATCTGACACGAAACCACATAACTTGGTCACTTCTCAGCCTATGAACTCCGACACATGTACAATTGTGTCTCCGAGTAAGATATATGTCGCACTCATACCATCTGAAGCAAAACATTCAAGGGTTAATGTGGAAACTACTACACCTTCATGTTCAGATTCAGTCAAGGATGCAAGGAGGACATACAGAGGCATTGCTGAAGAGCTAGCTGCGAGAGGAAGACATCCCTCTCCCAATCGACGTTTCAGCTTCAGCCTTGGGAAGATGAGTAGAAGCTTTAGTTTGAAGGAGAGCTCACCTATTCAAAAACCAAGTTCCACATGTGCCGCTACCAAAGCATGTCGGACGAGTCATGAGCTTTCATCTGGTAGTGTGGATAAATGGGATAGAGACAAGTCAAACGCTAGTGGTAGAGGGAGGTCCAGCCCTTTAAGGAGATTATTGGATCCACTGATGAAGTACAAGGGATCTCACTCTTCTGATACTCTTCGGACGCTAGATGGAAGCTCAAACTCTACGTTGCCCGCCAACAGCACTGTTCAAGATAGGATGGCCAAGGCATCAACTTTAAAGGCCTTTTTACAGATTACATTGAAGAAAGGACTCCCGTTTTTCAAACTTGTGGTTGATAATAGCAGCGATATGCTAGCTGCAGTGATAAAGAGTTTGCCATCGTCTGAAAAGAGTGATTGCGGTATGATTTATGCATTCTACTCTGTTCAAGAGATGAGAAAAAAGAGTGTAAACTGGATAAATTCTGGGTCGAAAAGTAAAAGTCATGGCCTTGGCTATAATATGATTGGTCAGATGAAGATTTCAAGCTCCATTTTTCAGGAAATAAGCATGAAGGCCTCTGTTAGACATGTCATAAGAGAATGTGTATTGTATAGTGTTGATCCAGGACAACTGAATGCCCAAACACATGAATACTTGCTGAACAGGGAGATTGCAGCCATTGTTGTTAAGAACTTGAATGATGTACATTTCAGTGACAATAGCAGACAGTTCATTAAGAGTGAATTTTCACACACTGTATCAGGGGTTACCTATGACTCCGATAAACTTGGAGACTCTAATAGCACTATAGTCATTCTTCCAGGTGGTTGTCATGGCATACCAGTCAAAGGTGCGCCTTCATCGTTGTTAAATAGATGGAAATCTGGTGGATCATGTGATTGTGGAGGGTGGGATGTCGGTTGTAAGCTTCGAATTCTTACAAACTACAAGAAAGATAACGATATTTTTGAACCATCCATTTCCAGCTCTGCAATTGATCACGTGAAACTTTATCTCCAGGTACTGTTTACCTCAGCTTACTCTTTTCCACCATAACTTTGAATATACATTATTGATAAATGCTTATTAACAGGATGGAGTACGAGAGAGCAAATCTCCGTTCAGCTTGGAACCGTCAGAAGATGGACTTTACTCTGTCAGATTTGACAACTCAATTCCTTTGCTAGAAACATTTTCTATGTGCGTAGCAATCATAACATGTCATAAATTTTCAGAAATTTTAGACAAGAATATTCAACCAGAAGTACAGCATTTTCCTGAAGCTATGGCCCCAACCCTGGTCCAAGGGCAAACATCAGCAAAGTATGTGACATGCCCACCCCCATCGCCTGTTGGAAGGATCTAGTGGCTGAAATCTAGTGGCAGAAGCAAAGGATCAGCATTTGAATAGTTGGGTTTTGGTATAAACAATACAAGAAGTCCTCATCCCGAAGAGAGGGTTGTCGTCATGTTTACAGTTTTATTATTAGGTGAAATTGCCAGAGAGCTGAAAAATTGTGCATAACATGACCTCTGTAAGTCTGCCTCAATTGTTCTTGCGCTGAAAGGTTGCACTTTATATTGGAAATAATATCATGCAGCCTCTGTAATTAAATAATAATAGTAAAATTTAAAAAAAAAAATTGATGGTATAGAGGTTTTGTTTTCCATAAGTGTTTACTTATCCAGCTTTGTCTTCAAAATATTCCTACAACTTGAATCCACTCTGAACTTGTTTTCCTAATTTTTATTTACAGTAATAAAATACCAAATTCCTTCTTGATTTTGATGTATTGCTATTCATCATAAATACACTATCAAGGTGCCCTCTAGCAACTGAACTGATGGTTCTTCTCATGGTGTCTAATTTCTATGAAGTAAGTAGAAATTTTGTAGTGAGCCTGATATGTTGGTCGTAAGAGGGGAAAAATTTTTTGGTGGTCTTGGTGAGTACTTTTGGTGAATCAAGAATATACGTGTGTTTAGAGATCTCATTTAGTAATAAATTGAGTCCTTTGAATTTATAAGTCAAGTCTTAATTTACAAAAAAAAAAAAAAAAGAATAAAATTCAAGTATTTCAAGTGTACTTAGTTCGGTATTCCAAACAAATGGGGGAAGCCCAATTTATTGTTTAGATTGGGACCCTATACACACTTGTCTTGTTTTTATTTGCCTCGAGTATCAAGTCTTGGATACTCCTGGCGTATTGGAATTTTTTTTTCCATGGTTGAGTATAGTACTCCTAGAGTACTAGAATTTTGTTCTCTAAGAGGATTTGATGATATAATTTAATCAGTGTTGTTCAAAAACTATTAAGAGATCTTGTAACAAAACTTCTCACCCCAGGTGGCGTGCATGATATGGGAAGTCTTTGAACAAAAATTTTGGGAAGTTTTAAAATTTTTTATATGAAAAAACGGTGTCGTTGTAATAAAAACTTCCTAGAAGTTTTGATTCCAGAGGCTAATGCTGTATATTATACCTATGGTATTAGTTATGGTATTAGTTCTCTTAATGAATTGGCTGGCTCATTCTTCTCTTACAATTCTATGATAAAATCCGGACCTTTTTTTTCCCCACTTTTTAATGGCAGGGCATCACACCAGTTTGCATTTCAAAAATGGATAGTTTAGTGTGTAGATGATATGAAAACCGACTTTTTGAATGTCTAACTAACTTTCGTCTTGGATCAAATAATCTGAGCCAGCGGCTACTACTCAATGATTAAATATAATGTTTTTTTTAATAGTAATTATCATTACCATAATATAACCATAGATTCTCAGCACGATTTGTTGAAATTCTCCATCTTTTTTGTGTAAATAGTTTGAATAGGGTGGATACAGCTGGTTTTGTTACCCATGTGCCTTCCCTTTTTTGTGTATTTTTGTTAATGCTTTAGGATAACAAATCGGCCCCATAATTGATCAACTTACATCGCAAGCATAAGAATTTCATGTCCCACATAAGTTAAAAACTAAACACGAATCGTTCCTCTCTTGGTTTATACGTGCGAGAGCTTTCATGATTTACACTGACATGTTAATATGTATATATTGGTGTGTCTAAAAATCAATCCATTCTGGTCACTATGATAAGAAATTTGTCCACTAATAAGTATGATCTTGATTATATTATGTTGTGCACCGAGATCACAACCATAATGATAATTGTATGCTTGAGCTGAGATGGTACAAATAATTAGGGCATAAAATGACTTGGCCTACTTGCCTTTATGGAGTGTTAATCATTGTGCTTTGAGGCTTTGGCTCCAAATTTTAGGTTTAATTGTGACTTGGGACCTTCTGTGATTTAAGAATTCATGTTCCTTCATCACTTTACAATATATACGACATTTTCCTGCTACATAAGTACATATCCACTCTTATTTTCCGAAGATATTGACACAAAAATGATATTAGAGCCACACAAGATTTGTCGGTAAGAATATTGTTGTGAATTTTTAAGAAGACAAGTCGATGAATTAGATGACACTTCGTAGTGTGCATGTCTAGCTTTTCAAATGGCAACTGAATACTATATTTCATGTTGGATAATAGCTAGTATTGATATTTAATGACTTAAACGTCTACATAAATACTGGGCCGGTCTTGCCTTAAGGTAAAGGAGGTATGCACCTCGGGCGCCCGGAGGCGAACTCTCATGTTGGGTTTAGTTCAACCTGTATTAATATTATCAATTGAAAAAAAAATGACTGAAGAGTTAAAAGGATAGTGTTTAAGTGAGTATGTGGTCTTTAAAACTTTTATAGCCTTCTTCTTTGCTTACAAGTTACAATAGTTTGCTCTAACTCATTATTTAAATGATTATAAATAATTGTAGTCTTGTCGGTTTATCTGATTGAAGTTCTGCTTGCTTCTATGGTTATTATTATGTCTTCTTGGTTTAGCTTATACTTTAATTTTTGCATGTTAATTATTGATGAGTTTACGTGATATAAATTAAACCCCCCCCCCAAACCAAAAAAACGAAGAATTTTCTCCACGTTTCCGCGTGATTCCATAGTAATTAGATATGGAAAAATCTAATGGATGCACTAAGAATTGGTCTTCCTTTTGGTTTAAAATAAAGGATTCGAGACAGGTAATTTTCTGATAGAATATATTCTGAAAACGAGTTAAAATTAACTTTAGTTGTTTGTTAGCAAGTACTTATAATTAATTAATCCGTTTTAGGTACTATCTAGTACTGTAAGAGGATTTGTTGGAAGGTCACGGATCTTGCGACTTTGAACTTTACATGAACGTTGAGTCAACGCTTCTTATCCTTATTCGCCGGCCAAGCAAGCAAAACTGAGTTAGTCACAAATTACGTTATCATTTCTCAAACACTCTTACTTGATAACAAATCTTTTATGAAACGAACAATAACATTATGCAAGGAAGATAAAATATACACAGATTTATTTTATGGGTAGACCATGGAGAAAAGACCCAGAAATAGACACTAAAGAATATTCCACTGTATCAAAAATGTTTACAGGAGGAGATAATTTGTGACTCTAACCTTAATTTTTCTTCATGTATTTTTCTTATTCAAATGTGTCGCGCCATGAAACTTTGGAATTGGGCCAAAATAGAATTCAAGTCACTAAACTCTAACCAAATGTCGTTGCTTACTTGTCTTCATCAAGATAGTATACTGTTTTATATAGTGCGACCGTTCAGCGAAAAAGAGACCATCTCATGATACTTTCTATTCCATTTCCAATGTCTCATCTCCTCTTGTCACCTCATATCCCAAGGTGGCAAGGCAAATGGCAATGCATCTTCTTTTCGTGTCAGGTAAAGGTTAGGTCATTCAATTAGATGATCTCTCCTCATTGAATGATCATACATATTGTTTACACAGTATGACTATATTATTAATAAGAACCTTTTTGGTGGTTTAAATTGGACGCAGCAGTATTGAACTTACAATTTGAATTTTTTAGTCATATTTTTAGATTTTCTTGATCCGTCATGATTACAAGAACTCACTCAACTTTAAGCCTCGAACAATTGTTGAGCTCAATGCCGCACTTTGTCGAACACATTTAATTGTTGATTAGCCACATTCCATGTTGATCAGTAGATCTAATTAACTTAAAATAAGAGTTATGATTATTTGTCAAATCAAATGTATTTGTTAAATCGGAGTCGGGCACCCGTCACAACTCACAACAGGTGAATGATGAGGGAAGTTGAAAGGCAGCACAAAGCAGAAAGCTAAAACCGGGAAAACTGGAAATTGGAATATTATTTTATTAGCAAGAAAAAAGGATGATCACATTTTTCAAGCACAAAAAGCAAGCAGTGCACGCATGTACTACTGTTTAATACATGAAAATCACACTAAAATCCCCTACACACGCACATCAAACCCGTTCCTTCTTGCTTATATAATGCATGCTTCTGAAATTTGAAACCAGAATCCCAGTCAGAAAATTCCTTTCTTGTATCCAAAAGATTCAATTTCTTCACACTATAATGCAACTTGCGATGCTTCATATTCAGTACTGGTTTTGATTTACTTGAATTGCTACACTTCTTTGATCAATTTCTGGGTTATTTTTTTTGGCTGATTGAATGGGTGCAGGTTGCTCCAAATTTTCCTTCTGTTTTTGGCAGTCTCAACTCAAGTCCCCTGTTCTTCAATCCTCTGATCTGGGTTTGTACTTTTTTGCTACAGATGCAACTACATGTGTGATTTGTTCATTTCTTTTGTATATTTTTAGTTCTATTGTTGGGTTTTGTGGAAAATGGTCGCAGAAGATGGGGAGAAAAATGAATTGCCAAGTTTCAGGGAGTTCACATGGGAGGAGCTGAAATCTGCAACAAATGGGTTCTCTTCTGATAACATTGTTTCAGAACATGGAGAGAAGGCTCCAAATGTAGTTTACAAAGGATTTCTTGAGAATGATCAGTGGATTGCTGTTAAGCGGTTCAATAAGTCCGCTTGGCCTGATTCGCGCCAATTCCTTGTTAGTGTTCACCATTTTGTCACCGAATTTGATACTTTTGGCTATTTGCCTATCTGGTGATCAAAAGATTAATCAATTTCTGAGTTTGGGTAATAGATGAAGGGGTGATCTATATTGCTTTCAATTTACTGTAGGATGAGGCTAAGGCCGTGGGGAACCTGAGAAGCGAACGATTGGCAAATCTGCTAGGTTGTTGCTGTGAGGATGAGGAGAGATTGCTGGTGGCAGAGTTCATGCCCAACGATACTCTGGCAAAACATTTATTTCATTGTGAGTTTTCAATATGTTAATATTACCATCGTTGCATTTAGTATTTTAGATTACTTCAGGCAATGGATATTTTCCAGCTGAATAAAATGTTGGCCATGTCAAACCTACTTAGGCTGTACAGATAGCCATGAGATTGAAGGTGATAATATGCTGTGAATTGGAGGGTTTACAATCTTGTTTTCTGATTACATTATGCTTTTGTTGTGCTTGTAGAAAGGGATGAGGGTCTAGTCCAACACAGGAAGTTCTCTAATTATCTCCTTCACATGTAGAGCCCGTTTGGGATGACTTTTAAACCTATCTTGCCCAATTTTACAAAAATTCTCTCTGCTTAGAATAGCTTCCTAAGTAAGCTAGCTTGATATGACTTCCTCAAGAAGCACTTTTACAGGACTTTGAAGTCAGAAGCTAAAGCTATTCCAAACTAGCTAATAATGTTGTCAATTCTCATATATAGGTTTTGGGATCTAATTCACAAACGTAATATCTTCTTCGAGATAGGATATCCTATTGAAGTTTTGGGGCCAAATTCTGTTGGTCTGGATCAGTATTCTGATACATGTTAATGGTTGTATTGGAACAGGGGAGAAGCAGCCCATGAAATGGGCAATGAGGTTGAGGGTGGCTTTGTATTTGGCACAAGCTCTGGAGTACTGCAGTAGCCGAGGGCGGGCACTGTACCATGATCTTAATGCTTACAGAGTCTTGTTTGATAAGGTTTAATATGCTACTCTGAGGTTTATCCTTTCCTTCCAAACCTGAATTGCTCTGTGGTATCATAGTCGGTTTCTTGTCTACAGAATGGTAATCTGAGACTCTCTTGCTTCGGCCTTATGAAGAACAGTAGAGATGGCAAGAGTTACAGTACAAACTTAGCTTTCACTCCTCCAGAGTACTTGAGAACTGGTATCTATTTGTGTATTCCCTATGAATTCATAATATTTCAACTTGTTCTTGAAATACCATGTCAAGTTATGCAGATCTTGGGTAACTTTTTCTGGTATTTCCCAGGAAGAGTGACTCCAGAGAGTGTAGTTTACAGCTTTGGAACGATGCTATTAGATCTTCTAAGTGGCAAGCATATACCTCCAAGCCATGTATGTCCTGATTCTGTTTCTGAAGCTAAAATTTGGAACATCTACCATCAACATTGGTTGGTCGTTCGCCAACTGAATATGTTCTCTGCTGATATACTTACAGGCACTTGATCTCATTCGAGGCAAAAACTTCCTAATGCTGATGGATTCTTGTTTGGAGGGTCATTTTTCAAGTGATGATGGAACTGAGTTGGTTCGACTAGCTAGTCGTTGTTTGCAATATGAAGCACGCGAAAGACCCAACTCTAAGTCTCTTGTTACTGCTCTTGTGTCTCTTCAGAAAGAAACTGAGGTGACTTACAAGCAAATCATAGCGATGTCTTCTCTTGAGTGTTTCTAATATCGAAACTAAAGTAGATATTTCTTTCATTCAGGTCCCGTCCCATGTTTTACTGGGCATTCCAAGTCGAAATGATAACTCCGTGCTGCCGTTATTGTTGACTCCGATGGGCGAAGCATGTCTGAGAATGGATCTCACTGCCATACATGAAATTCTGGAAGATGCTGGGTATAAGGATGATGAAGGAATCTCCAATGAGGTCTGAGTACACGACGTCTTCCGATCTGTCATTGACCTTGTCTTTCCTTCTCTTGCCACGCCCTTTCAACGGTAAACCTGGGAACACATCTGGTCGAGACTCCAAACGGGGTGGGTATAAAGCTAAGAGGATTACAGCAAGCGACTACAAAACCGCGGTGTAGGAAGTTTGAGAGTCACTTTTCGCACTAACCAAGCTCTAAAATGCTTTCCAATTCTTTCTCCTTGCAGCTCTCTTTCCAAATGTGGACAAGTGAGATGCAGGAGACCTTGAGTTACAAGAAACAAGGGGATGCTGCTTTTCTAGCCAAGGATTTCACTACTGCCATTGAAAGCTACACACAGGTATGTCCTTTGTTTACATTTGGCAGTGCCTTTAGACTACCCACCGCTTCATTGGCTATCCGAGGCAACTCCTAAGGACCTAAAATCTATGTGTTTCATGTAGTTCATCGAGAGTGGGACGATGGTGTCACCAACCCTCTATGCTCGACAGTGTTTATCTTATTTGATGAGTGACATGCCTAATGAAGCTCTAGGGGATGCTATGCAAGCACTTTCGGTATCATCCGACTGGCCGACTGCCTATTACCTTCAAGCAGTTTCCCTCTTTGCTCTTGGGATGGAAAAAGATGCTCAACAATCACTCAATGAAGCCACATGCTTGGAATCCAAAAGAAATGAGTATTAGAATGGAGTAGAGATCTCAGATCTCTCATTTTCATCATTTGACATTCCTTGTATTTAGCCTTCCACAAACTTCCCATCTAAGGGTTGAAAATGATTGCTAATTTTCTCTTCCTCTTGTAATGTTCAGCTATATATATATATATATATATATCATATTTTGTGCTTTATTTCTTGTTTCTCCATATGGTTCTCTTCCAAATGTGTGAATCCATTGATTCAGACACTAAATTAAATCAAATTTCAGAGCTAACTTTTTAGTGAAAGTCAAAAGTACAGATATGACTCGTGAAAGTGTGTACACGCAAATAACTCGACTGCTATCTACCAACTCGGTAGTGTATTTTTGAAAGACGGTGACCTTCCAAGGCCTCTCACTGTCTCATGAACTGCTATACAATACTCATGAGTCATGATGGGATGTTGAAGCGGAAAAGCCAGGATATCACAAAAGCAAATACCATGCAAGCAAGAAGAAAATTCAAAAACCGGTGACAATTTAAGCAACTTCGAGTATTTGTTGAGAGGGATGCTGGAGCGGGTGATGTATTTGTTGCAACAGTGTCGACCTGGTTTGTTTGTTGTGCTTCCTCAGTACCAAATGAGCCAACGACATTGTGTGCAATTGAATTACATATTTCACAAGTTCTGTCAAAGACGAGCATCAGTAAGAAAATGGGCATTAAAACATAAAAGAAAACATAATGAAAGAATGACATATTTGGAACTCGAAAACAAAGTTATAACAGACAATTTCTGTATTGCTTGAAAATACCACTGCCTGAACTTCTCATGGACATGGAAGTTTACGTCGTGTTGGTGATGTGAATCTTGATCACATTTTAAAGAAAACAGCTCCTAATTTAACATATGAAACTGCATACACGTAAACTTGCTCCATAACATCCAACAAAATCGACTTGATATGTAGAACACTACATAGACATACATGAATGCACAAGATAAAACAGTGACGAATTTTAGGTCACAAGATTATCAATCCTCACTTCTCAAATGACCGAACTCCTTGGTAATAATATCCTGGTTGGACATACCAATTTTCATCAACTTAGAAGATCTAAACAAGGCTTATATTGATAAGATCCAAGCATGCATGGATTTCCTTGACAAGTTCAATAAGTTTTATAGCTACTCTACATTTTTAAGCTTCTTCTCATTGATTAAAATGGCACACACAAAATATGTTTGATAAATAAAGAACTCAGAGTAAAGATAACTGAAGCACAAGGCAACAGAACCGTTTCATACATGAGGAAACATGGTTAAGAGTTTGTGCTACACTTACATAAGAAAACTTACACAATACACTTGGCAACATCCCGTTCTCTCACACATTACATCACTTAAAAATCAATTATCATGATGATGGCACGTTATTTTTTATAGACAATTTTGTAAGAAAATTTTGTACAAATAGACTTTTCCCATGTTTAATATATTTCTCTAGTACAGTTATCCTTACCAAATAAAATCAAGTATCGTCCCCAGTGTTCGTCCTGTTTGTGGACATCAAGTGCATAACAAGTGACAATACCATCAAATACTTTCATAATCATATGAATATTACCAAGTTCATCTCTTCAAAATGAGAAGTTCCATTAAAACTTATGAATAGACATCTCAAAATCACAACGATAAAAATATTAAAGTGTAGGAAGAAAAATAATCTTTTTCCAGAAAAAAAAATGAATAAATCAGATCTCCACTTAGATAAAGAAATAAAGAGAATCTCAAGAATGAGCTAGCAGAAAAATTCATAGAAGGACATAACAGAAAGGAATCGTCGGTGTAATTAGAAACTTAAGCAATCCATCTAACTGCTTTATTCTTTTGCTTTAACTTTTTCCCTCACCTCATTACCCTATCACTAAACTAAATTATGGAATCTGCATCATTAAAACAGACCAGCTTTGTGCAGTACCCATAAAATGCTCTAGTGCCACAAATGAAATACCCTCAAAATACTAAAATAATCTCAACAATTCCTAAACAGCAGAGGAAAATCAAACAAGAAACAACGGAAAGAATAGAAGTAAAGTAAATGCTGGCCCTGAGAACTGGTAATACTTGTCTATCAAATCCTAAACAAAAAGCAATCAAAGGGGACAAAGATCTATGACGTTTCCTAAGAGCAATAGTTCACTACTGCATCAGGTTTTTCACATGGCTGAGAGATTACAATGGTAAAATCACACTTAAGAGTCAGTCAATTTGCTCTTCAAGGCTAGTGTACAAGTACAATATAATCGAGCTAGACTTTCATGAAGTACTGCAGAAACATGGGATGCAATCATGGATTCTAGTACTAGTACACACACTATTATTGAAATGCCTTAAAAATTCAAATGCTGGTGCTTCATAACAATTAAACAGAAGGAGGGGAAGAAATAAGAGACTCATGATATTGGATTACTCACTTGTCTCCTTTGATTTTGAACCAAGTCTCTGCACAATGCTTATGAGCAGCAGCCAAATCATCCTTACAAGAACACCCCAACTCAATGGCAACCCCATTTTCAGGGCTGCTACTCACCAAACTCAAATGACAAATCCTACAATCTCTCTCAACCCGGTCCAAATGCGCCTTAATTTCTCCGAACCCACCAATACCATTTTCTATATCCACTGAAAAATCAGAATCAGCCACTGATGAAGCCCTCCTAGAATCCAAATCTTCATCCTCTAAAATCTCACCAGAGTCAGACCCACAGGCAATGCTGTAATCATCATCCCCATTAATAGTGGAACAAAACTGAGAATAACAGGAGCCCTCATCCGCGTCAGAGAAAAAGACATTACCCTCCTCCTCCTCATCTCCGCCACTGCATTCTAAGTCTACCTGGGTTATTTCTGAAGTCGACATTCTGAAGACCCAGAAGCGAAAAGGTGCGATTCGAGGAGGATACAGTGCATTAAAGCTTCAAAATTGAACCTTTTAAAGAGCGCAGAAACAATTCAATTCAGCAGCTGAAACCTCCATATCTATACTACAAGAATTTATGAGGTGTATAATGTGAACACAACAGTATAAGCAGACAGCGTTGGATTAGGTGACCCTTTGAACTCCCTCCTGTATGCCATTATTTTACACGAAAGAAAAACTCATGAAATTCTAAGCGTTATGTAATATTATGTGGAATTTCCTAGAAGTGAAAAGGGGTTTTAACAGGGAGAATGGCGCATTATTGTGTGTGTGCGAGACACTTGCAAAATGGGTACCTTTTTTTTCCCCTTCATAGTTGAAATTGGCTCTAACGTAGAGAAAGAAAAGAAGTACTTTGCCTGATGTATTCAAGGGTTAATTTCAAGAGTTTTTATTACAAAATAAAAACAATAGTTTGACCCCCTTAAAATTAATTTTGTAATTAAAAACATTTCCCGTGTCCCATAGAAGGGATAAATGAGGTAAGTTGATGGCGGGTAGTAGTGACTGTGGGCTGAACCGCTGGAGACGGAGATAATATATATTTTTATCTATTTATTAGTTTTTAAATTTTTAAAATATGCTTTACTTTTTCTAAATCGGTTTTTTATTATTTGTTTAATTAATTTTAGAGTTATGCTATTTGAGCAACAGTAGATACAAAAAGCTAAATAAAATTGATATATGACAATATCTTATTTTTCAACATATTACGTCACTTTTAAATCAATAATAATCACATGAGTCACTTATCTATTTTGTCTAACTCTTTGTCATTTCTTTTATCGAAATAGAATTATTCTTAATTTTAAGGGGGTAAAATTGTCAATTTTGTATAGAAAACAGCTCGTATGGATCTCTACTGGGGATTTTTGAAAGGCCGTGAAAAAAGAATGGGGTTGAATTTGTTACATTTTGAAAAGGCTGGGGACATTTGGTGAAATGTTCCCTATATATTCAATTAAATAAAAAAGATAATAACATGTGGGTGGTTGCCAGGCAGTTCTTTAGGGTATCCAAGTTGCTTTAGAGCAAGGGTTCAATCAGGGTGCTTTTTTGGCGCAGGTCATCTCCCTTTCTCAAAGATTAGAGGCTTATTAGTTTGAGGCCATCAGACGAAACGCTAACGGAGTTACCCATCTTTTAGTTAGACATGTTCTTGAGAGTAGTTTGAACTGTTATTGGGTGTTATTGCCCCCAACTTTCATTGTAAATACTTTATTATCTGATTTGAATGAATGAACGAAAATGGAAGTTTAGGATGCAAAAAGATTAACTGATAAAAAATTCTGCGCAATTAATGGATCAATATTTCTTGTGTTAGCTTATATACGAAAAAATGCTTCTTTATAAGTCATTCTAAGGTTGGGTGGAAGGGGGAAAAAAGAAAAAAACTAAATTTCTATTCCACAAAAGTAGACTTGTACTCTATTTTTATTATCTGTCTACTTTCTATTTAAATTGGCATTTTCGGTTTATTTATTTTGCATCCAAGCTAGAGTTTTCTTTTTAAACTAGAGTTGAAATATTATTTTTCTTATATACTTCTATTTAATATACATTATTATCAAAAATCAATAAAATAAAAGTGTTACTAAGTAAAATAATTAGTGAATTAAAAAGTATATTAGAAAAAGAATAATACTATGTAGCAACTGTAGTGCTTAGCGGCAGTCTATGTGACATCCAATGTATCATTAAATAATAAGTGAAATTAAATGAATAAATAAATTAATCATTTACTTTAACTTATCGTTTAATACCACATTAATATAGTGTCAAACACCAGTAGTGCTAGATAACATTATTCTTAGAAAAACATTTTACATTTTCAATAAAATTAATTGAAAATTTCTTAATTCTCATGAAATTAAGTATATGTCTATTTTGCCAATAAGGCCTAGCGTATTTGGTTATGGGGCTAAGCTGTGGTACTGCGATCTAGAGTTTCAAGGTTTGATTCTCCTCTATAAGGTATTTTTTACATTTTATTGTAGTGTTTATTCTCACTATATATGAGTTTGTATTGTTAATTTTCTTAGCGCTGTGTTTCAATAGGATAAATATGTATGTGTATTTGTATTGCTATAATGCAGATTTATAATTATACTTTAAAAAAAAAGCATACGTCTATCTTTATGAGAGAGGAGAAATATATATAATATATAATTTTAATCCAACTAATGCAAATAATGTAGGCGAAATTGTTGGAAAAGACCCATTTTTGGGTGGGGGAAAGGAAAGTCTAATTTTGGCTCACTTATTACCCAAATTTCCCTTTACACACATCTCCTTCAAAAAATGTGTAAAAGCACAAAGGTTGTTGCTATTTGTTCCAACTATAGTGTCGAAGAAGTATAGTATTTCCTTATGAATGGTAGATAAAAAGGTAAATGGTTGTCCGATACATCTACGCGAGGTTTCAACATTCTTAGTTAAGAGTTCAACTCTCCTCTCTAATTATCTAAAAGGAAAAAAGAAAGAAACAAAGGAGCACTAATGGGAAATATTTGAATAATAATAATAATAATAAATTGTTCTAAAGCTATCATCATAGGACTTAATTCCTCATATATATATATATATTTATGTATTCGTCGTCATCATCATCATCATTATTATTATTATCAGTCTTTGGAGTTTTGAGACCTGCATTTACTAATTTTCATCTCTAGCCGCATTGCTTCGAACAAAAAGAAGTAATTTTGTTTTTGAGAATTGATTGTTAGCCACAATGAAAATATGAAGAACATCTGGTGTCATGAGTAAGCTGTAATCATGATGATTAATTAAGGATTAGAGGCTTTATGAACCCTATTTTCTTTATTTCAATTGAAATGTTTATGATGCATGATGATAATTAATGGGGACCATTCCTTCTACCAATATATATTATTACACTAATAACGCATCTAACAAATAATTGTAACTCGATCGGTCCTATTTTACTGAACATCTGTCCCTCACATCCAAACATGAAAACGCCAATTTTACAGGATTTGATGAAATATAAATAGACTACCTTACATTGACGACTGCCGATAAATATATTTGCCAGATATTTTATATTAGAAAATATAATCATAAGACATTTATTAAAACTTTCGGTTTGAGCTCCATTAAGAAATCATGTTTTTGCACTTCTCACTTAATTTTTGTTACATTTATTATTATATATGCTGAGTGCACGTCAAGTTGTATCGCAAGTTCTAAATATATAATTTTCTTATTATTTTCACTTCAAAAAGAAAATAGACTTCTATTAAGAGAGATATAATCTTTAAAGAATAATCCTAATTGGACAAAGTTAGTGACAAAAAGTTTGACAATCTTGACATTTGGCTTGTGTGATTAATGTTGATGTAAAAGTAACGTAATGTGTTGAAAAAAATGATCGTGTCATATGTCAATTTTGTTAGGTTTTTTTGTAAGTTGTTTTGTCTATGTAGCATAACCCATCTTTAAATAAAATAAATCAAAACGAAAATTGCATAGCAAGAGTGATGTAAAGTTTGAACTACCAAAATTATTAGGTTTAGATAATGTTGATTTTGATAGATGAAGACTACACGAATTGAACCACACGTGGGTTTTTAATTTTTATGACTATACATGGTAACGGGGCCATCAATTAGTTCTGATCAAGCAACATATATAAAATGACATTATATGATTTTATATGACTATATGACATGTATCGAGACACAGCACATAAGAAATTACAATTATGTAATATACCTAAATATCCGCCATACACCATATAATATTATGTATGGTGTTAGGTCATCTTTAGGGCACCGACCCTAGCTTATGTTTGAAGGACTTGAGGTGGGATTAGCATATGGACCAGCCCTTTTCCTAATGTTCGTAGCCCTTTCACTTCATTATAATTTCTCATTATAATTCATTGTGAATAAAGAGATTCAAACAGCCACATAACAGTTATTATTATTAAAATTAAATAAATAAAATCCCTTCAATGGGAATTAATTAATTAAATTAACTAACAATATAATTATTGTATAATACTAACACTGTAATGGAAGTTTTCTCCTTTACAAGTACATAATATATACAAATCACAATTTATCTATTTACATTCAGCAAAAAATTTGATCTTCGAAAATCCTCTTACTCTCTACTAAATTTGAAGTCGGATTCAACCTTACAGCAGTATTTGTATACAGTAGTTTATGCTAAGCCTTCAACTCTTTTTTAGTTTTATCGTTACACGATTTGTCACTGTTCTTTAGCTGGCATATTAGTTTTGATCCCCATTATCTTCTTATTTATTATAATTTTAACTACCACTAATTAGACTGATTTGATAGCTATTCAGCCATCATTGAGATCGGAAGAGCACACGCAAATCTCCACAACTCATTTCTAGTTATTATTGTAATTTCTCATTATAATTTGTTTCATATAATGAGAATCAAACAAGAATAAGCTACCACTTCAACTTTTTTAGTTTTATACAATTTTATTATATTTTATCTCCATTCTTTTTATATTGAGTTGTCTGAATCTTCAATTTTTCATTTATTAATATGATGTTTTGTTCCCACTAACAGATTCGGCCAATTTTCATAGTCAAGTCCACGTAAAATGACACTCATTTTCTTGCATTTTCAATAAACATAAAAAGCCAAAAATTTTGTTAAATAATATTTACCGCCCGTTTGCAAACTCGTTTTAGTGAGAAATAAAAGAGAGCATGAGTGGAGTTGAATGGTAGAGATTTGTATAGTACATATATGTTTTATGAAATACTTCCGATCTTGATTAGTTTGACCAATATTTATTTAAAATAAAAATATAGTAGTATGTTAATATACCTCCATGTCTATGTAGCAATACATGGGTGGTAGAAATAAATATTGCTCTTTTTAAATCAACCACTTATTATTATTATTGACAGATTTAGAAATTTTTTGACATGGGCTATAATAAAGAAAAACTCTAGTTCGACCAAGTGTAATTTATATCTTAGACTGGCAGTCTATACCCATACCAGCCCGTAACTACACCCGTCCATGTTGCCATAAAGGTATATCGGATATACTAATAAACGCTCATCAAAGTATATTGAAAATTTTTGGAGTTGTATTCAATAGTTAGAACATTTGTAGTCTTAATTTTGTCATGTTTTTATCCCAGGTGGCTTTGAGCATAGGATTTCAGTACGGTTGCTCTCCCAAACGTATCCAATCAAAAAGGCTCCGAAATAGAAGATTGATGCCAAAAGTTTTAAGTGCATGTGTCTATATATATATGGTTAATACATAGAATAGAATTAACATTAATTTAGTTGCTGGGTGGAGAAAAAATAGTTACGTATATAATATAATACTACTATAAATTCAATATATATGAGACTATATTATATTCATACTTCTAAAATATATGTATGGCAGGAGATCATTTATATATATATATATACACACACACTCTATAGTATTTATACTTCTAAACTTTTTACGTGTTGTTGGGTATAATAAGTTTTGTTATATAACTTTAGCACAAGTCTCCAATAAAGTTTTAGTTAGCATCCACGGCATCAAGTCTCGCTCTGGTTCTTATAAGTTCTTTCGCAGATAGCTTACGCAATTTTTATATGGGTTTTAGGCCATTATTCTTTTTCGTATACACATTGGGCTGCTAATGCATTTATAGCAAATGTCTTTTGATAGTGTTGACATTATCTTGTGGCGTAAAAAATAAAAACTACTTGGCGATAATAATATAATTATTACCAAAAAAAATAAAAATTAAGAAAAGTTTTAGATACCACTAATTTTGTCACACAGGTAGATTGACACACTACCTGTGTCAATCTATATATATATATATATATATATATATATAAAAGAGAACAAAGATTGCGTTGCATGATAACACAATGGGAAAGAAGAAGATCGCCATTGTTGGAGCTGGGATCAATGGCCTCCTTTCCTGTAAATACACCTTGTCCAAGGGATTCATTCCCATCGTCTTTGAGGCTCGAGACTCAATCGGAGGAGTATGGCAGATTATGTTAATCTTCTTCTAGTACCACTCTAGTTTAATTTTATACGAACTCTGCGAGCTTTGAATCCTCTTGCTCGGTTCATTCTTTAACCTCACGTTATCTTTTTGTCACTTAGTAACAAATTTACGAATGATAACAATTATATTTTCTACAGTAAATATATTTCTCACGAATTTGATTCTTTTAATTATTAGGGGTGAACATCACACGTGTAAAATCCATGAACTCCACATGTGGCTTCGCATTTGTCGTTTTTTTCATTGGAACTTGAGTTACATAGATGGAGCCCATGTCGCCTTTATAGAAAATGGTTGTATATTATCCCCTTCTCACCCACACCCACCGCACCCAAATTGCACTTCTTGTAATCTTGTCTATTAGCCATTTCTGTTGGGGTTAATGTCACAAAAGATCCCCAACTTTTGAAATTAGAATCGGAAAAGTCTTCAATCTTTTTTTCACTTACTGGGTCCTCAACTTTTCATAAATAAACAAAATAAGTTCCTTTTGTCACTACTTCTTCATATAAAATGAAAATTATGCTCTTCAGCCTTTTAATTTTAAAAATTAAACATTTAAAAATATTAAAAATAATAAAAAATTAAAAAAAGAAAACACCACCCCTACCTAAAAGGGCTACCGGAACCATTTCCGGCTGCCAAAAAGCGGCAGGAAACGGCTGCCGTTTCCGGCAGCATATATGGGGATGGAACCCCCCATTTTTTTGCCCATTTTGGGTAGCACAATGGGGGATTCCACCCCCCATAACTGCTACCGGAATGGCAGAAAAAATGTTGTCATTCCAGTAGCCAAAATGAGGGGTGGAACCCCCCATAATTGCTGCCGAAATGGCAGCAAAAATGCTGCCATTACAGCAGCCAAAATGGGGGGTGGAACCCTCCATTTTACTGACTATTTTGGGCAGAAAAATGGAGGGTCCCACCCCTATTTTGGCTGTCCACTTCTCATTTTGGCTGTCATTTTTGCTGCCATTTTGACAGCCAAAATGAGAGGTGGAACCCCCATTTTTCTGCTCAAAATTCTAGCAGCCAAAATGGGCAGAAAAATGGGGGGTTCCACCCCCCATTTTGGCTACTTGAATGGCAGCATTTTTACTGCCATTCCGCAGTAGTTATGGGGAGTGGAACCCCCATTGTGCTGCCCAAAACGGGCAGCAAAATGGGGGGTTCCACCCCTATATATGCTGCCAGAAACGGCAGGAAACTCCTGCCATTTCCGGCAGCTTTTTGGCTGCCGAAAATGGCTTCGGAAGCCATTTCCGGTTGCCTTTTGGGTGGGTGGGTGGGGTGTTTTTAACTTTTTTTAATATTTTTAAATATTTTGTATTTAAAATTAAAATGTTGAAGGGCATAATCGTTGTTTTATATGAAAAATTGAAAAAATAGTGACAAGAGGGACCTAATTGTGTGTATTTATGAAAGGTTGAAGACTAAGGTGAGTGAAAAAATATTGGGGACCTATCTGATTATAAACTCAAAGGTTGGGGACCTTTTTTTGCAATTAACCCTTTCTGTTGGGAAAAAGTTCTGTAAATGGGAATGACAATCAAATCAAACAAAAAAAAAGGGAGAAAACATAAAGTTTGACTTGACTAGACGAAGCGTTGACGATCGAGATTGATAAATAAAAATTAATAAAACATTTTTTATCTACTCAATCTTTCTCTACCAAGACTAGTGTAATAAAAAAATGATAACGTCATTACGCATACACATTATCTTCTCAATCTTTTTCTACCATGAGTTTTTTCATTTTTTTTTAACCTTCCTCGCACCGCATCTCGAGATGTTTCAATTTATATTCTTATTAATGTAATTTTCATCAATGAATGGATCAATATTCTTATCTAATGATCTATTCAATGCTGGAATCAAATCTAATATTAATATGGGTATCTCCATTCCCAGAGTAGGGTTTGCAGCTCAAACTAATTAAAGCCACGAAGCAAAGTAGCTAACTGGTGAATCAAGATTAGAACTGAGCCAATTGACAAAATTAAAAGCCTTTACACAATTCACTTTGGGAAAAATCCCGTCACATCTCCACCTCATTCCCTAACTTAAAGTGGGAGGGGGTAAAAGAAAATCCCTATTATCATATTGAACCCATTTTATTGTAAAATTTATAGAACATAATTAAACAAATCATATTCACATATCTCGTCTTATACTACACAAATTTCAACCATTCATTCATTGTAAAAAATATTTTTTTATTTCAAAATAGAAATGAATCACTAACAGGGTCTAATATCTAGGACAAAATAAAAATGGATGCAAAGATATTAATTTTTTGTGAAGGAATTGCATTACCAAGACCTTTGATACTTTCTTTGTCATCCAATATATATTTCTCAAAGTTCCAACTTGGTATCAAGGGGAAAAAAATTTCAGTGCTCTGGGAATCCACATGTGGGTGTTGGAGCACTAAGTGTGTTTTTAATTGGTTTGAAGCACTAAGTTCAGTGCTCTTGGAACATTCATATCATGGAGGTATTTGGAAATTTTTCTTGGAAAGTGTAGAAATCTAGCGACTATCTCCTAGTTATCATTATGTGAGATTTATATCTATAAATTCTAGGGTAATTATTTTTTTAAAAAAAAAATGTACTGTAAATCATCGGTGTGTTTATTATTAATTAGTTCCCTGGATGTTATTCTTTTTGCATATTCCTTTAAGGTAGAAATTTTAAAGCTAAAGTCCCAAAACCTAACATCCAGCCAGTGGCGGAGTTAAAAAAAAAAAAAAAAAAAAAAGAAAAAGAAAATCGGCATGAAGTAGAATGAAAAAAATTCAATTCAACTAAAGACATTTAAAAAAGAATGTATTTTTTACTATATGCCGACCCCATTGGATCGGGCCCTACTAGACCCTTTGTTACATGGAAAACATCCAAACGACCATTGGAATTTAGTCCTTATTTAAGATCATCAGTTTGATTACACAGCATTATTCATATTCCCCTGGTACAATTTCTTTGTGTTCTTATTTGCTCATGCATTGATTATTGATCATGAATGAGCAGAGATAACTAGTAGTTTGCCATTTCCGGCTAGGACTAGACCGTCTCCGGCCCTTCAACGTTTGGAAGCATAATCCAAGGGTCCGTAGGGTTCGAACAACTCTCGGAGGAAACCCTTTTTCCGCTTAGGATTCCATCCCATGTCGTTGCACAATTGATCGTTGTACCATATGTGCAAGGGACCGAGGCATGACCTATCATAGTATACATCCAAATCCAATGATTGCTTCGAGAATTCGTCCCATTGGGATATATCTTTCTCCATCTCCTCAATGCTCGGTAGCTTGAATGTCCCGACAAGGAGCTCTGCTAACCATCGACACTGCATCTCCGAGGTGAACAGGTTAATCATGCTCTCCGAGTAACCAATGAATGCCAATTGCGGAATCCGAGGATGAATGCACTTCCTGATCATAGTTTTCAATCAAATAACTATGCACATGTTAACAGATACTAGTGGAATAAGTAGAAAACTATTACTAACAAACATATAATGACTTGGGCCACTACCCTTAACAAGGCTCAACTTAAGAGATAGAAAGAACACTTCACCTGTAGAGCGGCAGTCTAGTCTTCCCAGCTATGCAATCCTGAAAAGACGGCGAGACAAACAAGTCTTTGAGCTTGTCGACGTCCCTAAAACCCGTAGCAAGTATCACTAGATCAGCGTTGAGAGGTTCATCCTGATCACCATCAAACAAAAGAGATCGGTACAAAAGGCCAAATTTTGCGCTTTCTTAAGTTTGATGCTTCCTTCTTCGACCCGGTCAAAGAATCCCTCTGGTACAACCGCAAGTGTACAAGAATTCAATTCTTTCAAGAAACTATGTCTTGGCACCATGCCATGCCTTGCAAGCCTTAGCTTTCTTTTTATGTCACTCTCAACAAGTTTCGAAATTCCCCATCTCTGTTAAAGTAATTTTAGTGACTCGTCTTAGAATGAATTTCAATAGAATAGATGTGAGTATAATTTTAAGTTCCCAGCATTACCAGAGGCGAGATAATTGTTGCAAGGAGGTTAGAAAGAAGCCCGTGGGTAGGCTTATGAATCAAAAGCTCAGAGAATCGATTCCGATACAGAAAGGCAAAGTGAACTCTCCCCATCATGAAATCAGGTATGTTCCAATGCTCAGACCTGTATAAAAGTGTACACGGGTTTTCAACACCTGCAAGGCCACATAATAACATGTAAGGGTAGAATACGATTCAGAACTTCAAAATCTGCACAATGTGGTTATGATATTACCGTTAGCATTGGAGCATTCCATTGCGATATCCATTCCCGATTTCTGGGATCCAACAACGACAACTTTCTTTCCTCGGATTAACTCGAGCACGCTTGCTTGATCCATGTTCGAATAGTCCATTGAGTGTATCACCTTACCTAGAAACGAATCCGGACCCCTGTTTTCTGGAAATTCTGGAATGTTTGGAACATCACTATACCTCCCAGAGCAGAGAATCACAAAATCTACTTGATGAACCTGCAGTCCGACACAATTAATATGGTTCTCAGTCGCCAAATGGGAGTTTTCAAACACATCCTCTGTTTAATTACCTCTGTTTTCAGCCTCGAAGTATTTTCTACTGTTAGATTCCATTTCCCGGTTTCTGCTTCAGATGGTTCTTGATAGCTGAGGCTGACAACTTTAGAGTTGAACCTGATATGGTCAAACAAATCGAAGTGATGGGCATAAGCTTCGATCTATTCAAGAACTTGTTTTTGGGTGGGAAAATCTGTTGTGACTTGAGGTGGCCATGGAAAATCTGAGAATTGATAGACTGCTTTGGGGGACTGGAGCTTGGTGGACTCTATTGTTTTCCTCCATACTCCTCCGATTGAGTCTCGGGCCTCGAAGACGAGATCGGGGATGAATCCCTTGGACAAGGTGTATTTACAGGCAAGGAGGCCACTGATCCCAGCTCCAACAATGGCGATCTTCTTCTTTTCCATTTTCACTTAGAGAAGTTTTGAGGATTTGAGTGGTAATAATGTGGACAATGCCGGTGCATTGCATTTGGGTTATGGAGTAATGTTATAGATCACGCGATCTTTATTCTTATCTTATAAAAAAATCTATATGCACCCTCATAGAATTTCTCCTTATCTGATGGATTGGCGTAGTGTGTTCGAGGAGATAAAATCGATCGTAGCGGTATTTTTGTAGATTTTTGGCAACAAAACAATAATGCATGGCGTGGGCATAAACTTTTGTCAAAGGAAAATTCTATTTAGACAAATGAGTAGACAAAAAGAGTGACAAAATAGAGATGTGGCTCATATAATAATCATTGATGCAAAGGTGATGTGATTTGTTGAAAAACAGGATGATGTCATGTATCAGTTTTGTTTAAGTTTTTGTATATTGTTTTATTCAAGTAGCACTACTCTTTGTCAAAACTCATTGCGTCCACTTTGCCGATTGTCAAATGTAGAAATACAATCAGGTCATCTCCAATCATAAATCCTATTTTACAATTTTAGAATTCTAAATTACAGTTTTTCAAACTCTATTTCACAAAACTTTTTCAACCCATAAACTCTAAAAAAGACACCACATATTTTTTCACTTCATATTTTCTATATTTTATAATATTCGATAACTAAGTTGTTTCATGTTTCTATTTGTAATCGTCCACTTTAATTGTATGTGCAAGACGTCGTTTGTGTGTTACATTAAGAGTTTTTTTTAATTACATAATTTAAACAAAAAAAAAAAGGAAACATAAATATTAAACTCATATAACAATGATACAATCTTGTTTTATATCTTATATATATATATATATATATATATTAAAGTATGATAGTGGTCATATACAAGTTTTTCGGCCAAACCAGTATTCTACTTTTATATGCTTCTTTTATTTTTGTAATTTTATTTTATAATAATAATAGTAATACTTATTCATTCTGTTTAAGGAAAAAAGTAATATTTATCAATTGGTTACATTTTGTTATCATTTTATTTTACAATAATATATAAAAATTTATATATTTTTTTATTCTATATATAATACACTATTTGTTATCTACTAATGTTTGTTATACATATTCTATTAGTTTTTAGGCTATATTCAAATATTTAATATTTTTTCAAAATTCTAACAGTTGAGTGACAAATTTCAAATATTAGGTTATTGAAACTTCTTCTTATTTTGATTAAGTGCATACTCGTGATATTGATAATAATAAAGTAAAAATTAAATCAGTTTCAAGACTTTTACTTTAATTCAATACGATAAACCGCACGTCATAAAACCTAGAGTATTTGTTTAATACATTACTTAATTTATTATTTTTCTGAGAATCTATATATTAGTAAAAATTTAAGTTGAGAGGATGCGATGGTAATAATATTTGATAATAATGATTTAGAACAAAAATAAAAAATTATTTTAATTCTTTTTAGAACGAAAAGTAGTTAAAAATTAATATTACTAGTACATAATAAATCATATAAAATTTATCAGTTAAAAATTAATGTTAAGAGTAAATGATAAATCATATAAAATTTATCATTTGTTGTAATATTGCTTTTATTGAGTCTTTGTAATTGGAAACTGTGTGCTTTAGATTTTTTAGAGTAGATTTAGTAAATAATGATGAGGAAATAAGAAAAATAATTTTTCCAAGAATATATAGTTGTGAATGAATGTGGAAAATAATTCATTTTAATAAATGAATATCATCCACACCCTATTGACTAAAGATGTGGGTGTAGGGTAATTCTAAAGTTGTATAAATTTCGTGTCCTCTCTATTTCATGGTTTATTAGTTTTCATAATCAATATGAAATTAATTTTATAAAAATTCCCCATTCATATTTTTATTACTTAAGAATATTGTTCTAAGAGTGACAATTTAATTAGTTTTGTACCAAGTGAAAATATTATTTGTTTCAATTCTATTTTATTTATGTATATTAGTAACATATGTATGTATATGAGGTAGTACGCAATAAAATTTTAATTATTTAATTTTTCAAATTACTATGCTTTTTTTTTGGCTAGTTATCATATTCTACGCAACGCACGGGTTTACAACTAATTAAAATTAAGATAGAAAAGTTAGTATAAAATAAGATTATAAAAAGCAAAAAGAAAAAAAAAATAAATAATGGATTGAATGGCAGTTTTATTTATTTATTTATTATTATTATTATTATTATTATTTTGGATTGAATGGCAGCTGCGGAACTGCATACTGCTAATTTTGGATGCCAAATTAGATCTCCATTCTGGAGAGGACGCCATTTTGAGTGGGTTGGAGATACCCTCATGGTGCATTGAACAATGCTATTAGAAACAACACTTCTCTACGTTAGTAACAACGATTATTACTATATTTATTTTATTATTTTTAAATGTTAGCTTGCCTACTTTATAAGTGCTTGAACAGAGAATACAAGTATAGAATTTCGTGATGCAAATTCTATTTTGATATGGTCCCGCTATAATAACATTATTCGAATGGTATTTTATAATGTCATATGTTAATGTGAAAGTAAGTCTTACGAGCTTGATAATTAATGGTCAATTAACTTTGTTGTTGATTTATTTGGAAAGTTGAGTTAGTGACTGATGCTTCAAAATTTTCATCTATTTCCATAAAACTGGAAGGTTTGCAGCACAACACATTTAAAGAGACAAAAAATATGGGAAAAGATTTTTTTTTTTTTGGTGGTTGAAGTCTGTAGTGATAGCAGAAAGAATTGGGTTGAGACGTTTTATTTTTCGCGCGTATACACACACTCATATTGATAAAATGATAAAATAAAATCATAAAAATATATATTGATAAAAATAGAAAGATAATGGGGGCCTTCCATGACAAACAAGATCCAAAGATTATTTCACGAACTACGATCGGAACCTAAGCCCGTAAGTAGACAGATTCAAAAAATTATTATGCTGAATGACAACACTTCTAAGTCGTCCACGTTATTTATTATGAGTTATTCGGTGAGTTGGATAATTTTAATTGGCTATTTGACACCGTACAAAGAGTCAGATCCGGCTTATTAGAAATTGTCTATTTATTATTATTATTGTTGGTAATCGAACCGACCAGACAGTTCGGTTCAATGCAAGGCCGAACTACAGTAAGATGAACTTAACGACTTGTGCGACTGTGTGTAATCTAGCTCATACATGTGAATGAAGGGACAGGACACGTGGATATTACAAGTCACTTGGGACGGATACATTGAATACATATTGTGAAGTGCTCCGCTTAGAAATTTGCCGATAAATACCCGGTCAAAGAAGTGGAGGCGGCGGGCTTTTTCTTTCCTTTTCTGGCGTTTTCGCTTTAGGATGTACATTTTTTATTTTTTTTTAATTTTTGATAAACAATTAGCTCCATCTGTCGTAATTCAACTTTATTTGTTGAGTAGCTTGCTGCCAGAAGTACCGCGTTGATGTCAAATTAATTCCGGCGTGATTAGTTATCAACAATTATTTTTTTTTTTGGAAGTGGAATATAATCATATTATTCATCTCGGCCAATGGCCGAATTCAAAAACTAGGGTACCCTGTCCACATAATTACGATGAAGATCATGTGTAGCGTTATTCGCCTCGCCGGCAGATAAAACTACAAGAACTATTGTCTGTAGATGGCAAAAATGACTTGATCTCGAGTAAAATAGAAGTGAAAGAGTGGAAATCAAAGTAGTAGCCGTCATCCGCCGCAACTACTCCCGTTTTCAGAAAAGACTCATTTTTTAACCTTTTGAAAACTTGGATTTTTTTTTTATTTGATGTTTTGGTTAAGAGTCATCAAATTTCAACTACCTTTTCTACCATTTTCTAGCTATGCCCCTGTTATTGTATTAATTACTACTTTGAATAGAAGAGTTGATTTTATTTCATTATTATGTTGTCAATATTAACATCTTCCATTTTGATGGTAGGATCTACTTTTTCAATAAAATATTATTTTGTCAATTCTCGACTGTCGGTACATTGCATGGGTGTAGCATCAGTTGTACAATTAGAATGTACATCCACCAAACCAATGTTTGTTACTTTATTATTGTAAAATCGTGTTGGAATTTCATTTTCAGCTATATTGAGCTTCAAAGTGACTTTTAAAATGTGTATTTTAGTCCGATAAGATCATAAATTCTATTATTTTTTTTGATATTTTTATAATACAATATTTTATAGTTTATAATTTTTAATTGTATTAACATTTTTTTAATTTTGACAATCCTTTATTTGTCTATTCAACAACCGCGGATTGTAAGTGTGTAACAATTACATACTATTTTAGATTGAAGATACTGATATGCGATAAGTTAGAGGCCAGCAATTGAAACGATAAATTTTCTATTAAAAAAGGATTTTCAGAATTTGCAGTAATCTCTATTAAAAAATGAATTTACTATTTTTTGTGTTTACAACTTATTTTTTAATTATTTTTTATTGATGTTTTCCTATTCTAGCACATTTTATTTGTCAATAAAATATATTCGTGTAACGTACATGTTAAAAACTACTTACTTAACAATCTTTTTTGAGTAGAGTTAAGACTATCTTTGCATGTGATCTGAGTATATCTATATGATATATGCGAACACATAAATATGTATTTTAAAAATCTATAAAAATAACGTAAAGCTTAGTAGTGTATCTTTGTTCTATGTATCAGATTTTACGGCAACTGTTATTATATTTAACTAATTTACAATCTTTTCAAAAGTAAAATAATTTATAAAATTCATACTAATCAGTGATTGACCAAGTAATTGAAGAAATAAAAAATCATAATAATTGTTGTAGATTAAAAGTGTACCATGAATAACAAAGACAGTTGGAATACAAGATTCCATATTATAAGGTCACGATGATAATTCTTAGTACAAGACACCACACTCCCTTCGGTTGTTCCGTTCACCTCGTTTCATTCAAGTCCCCGTCAATCACTTGTAACCTTTTCTTTTAGTAAACATATATTTGCACTTTAGGTCCTTTAAGCTTGCATCCTCCACAATTTTGGTCATTAATTTATTACATTTGTCCATATTCACATTCAATTCTTTGCTTACAATCTCCATAATTTATAGAAAGGAGTCAAGAATCTTGCAGAAGTTTGTGATTTTACTTTCTTTCTTCTCCAATTGGTTAGAATCGAGTGCGACTCTAAAATAAACAATAAGAAAACAAAATTAAATCATAATTGACAAAACGTAATGATAAAAATCCAATTCCAACGGCAACATAATTAATTAAGTGGAAAGATTGCACTTATCAAATATGTAGTCATTTCAAATTAAATTCTGCAAACACAAATGATATATCCCTTTGAACAAAAGAAATGCATATTATTTACATTGCTTTATGTCTTGGTCAAAATATAGAAATTTATTTGGATAAGCTTAGCATGTCATTTCGAACTTTCTCACAGCTTACATTCAATTATTCACTTATTATAAGTGGACAATGAGCAGAAGCTCCAACGAAAAAATCAATCGATGATAATAACATCATAAGAAACATGAATTGCCAATTGCAATCAGTGGCGATTCAAAAAATAAAATAAATAACTATACAGTAGCATGAAAAAAGTACAGTCCCCACCCCCACGTTCATTTGTCGCTGTTCTTTTTATTTAGATGGCTGAATCTTCATTCTTTTCATTTACTATGTATGGTGTTTTTGTCCAACTCTCCCTAGCTACTAATGGATTAGGCCAATTTTCATAGTTAGGTCCACGAAAAATGATACTCCTTTCCTCGCATTTTCAGTAAACACACATACAGAATTCTGCTATACGTGAAAATCATTTTTATTTTTACACACTCATACGGTAGGATTCAATTTCTTCACATATCACATTACCTATAAATTTAAGACTATCACATGAATCAAACGGTGTGTTAAAAAAATAAAAAAAATTGTACAAAAATTTTGTACAAGTAGAATAACTCAGACATAAAAGCCTAAAAGTTCGTAAAAGAAAAAAAATATGATGTTTTTTTATCTTCTCAAGTTTTCCCTAGGCAAATTAGATCGATCAAGAAACAAGTATCGTTTTCTTATTTATTCAAAAATTGCAGCGTGAACAGTTGAACTACACTTGGTTATTGATCAGAAAGGAGCAGAAATATGTGTGGATTGCCATTTCCGAATGGGATTAGTCCGTCCCCGGCCCTCAACGTTTGGAAGCATAATCGAATGGTCCATAGGGTTCGAAAAACTCTCGGAGGAAACCCTTTTTCCGTTTAGGATTCCATCCCGTGACGTTGCACAACTGATCGTTGTACCATATGTGAAAGAGGTTCATGATGCTTTCCTGAGTAACCAATGAATGCCAATTGTGGAATCTGAGGATGAATACACTACACTTCCAGATCATAGTTTTCAATCAAATAAGATAATACATGTTAACAGATAAATCCCAGAATAAGTACAAAAACCGTTAACCAACACATACCAAGAGGGGATTATAATCTTACACGCCTAGGCCATCCATGCTGTCCGCAAAAGTGTTTCCTTCACGTGGGCTGGTCGTTGGAATTTTTGAATGTCCTCCAATTTACCCCCATGAAAAGTGAATGCAACGGACCCACACGCCTAATTGGTCTCCAATTTCTATTTGACCACTTAAAGGGAGACCCAAACCTTGAAAATTGCCCAAATTACGGGCCCTGACAAGAGGAAAGAATTGCAGCGATTAATGCTTGTCCCTTTCAGTTTTTTCCCCAAGCAAGTGAATCATTTTTTTATTAATATGTTCCAAATTACAACATCAACAGATGAAAAGGTAAATTAACATAAGTATGTCTATTAAACAAATGTATTGGCCGTAGCAGTTATACATACATATATATATTTTGTATTTTTTTGTGTTGTTTGCATTGTCGTCAATTAGTCGGGATGAGATATAATTGCTTCTACACCTTCATCTACAAAGTTAACGATGAGTAATTGAGCAAGTGGCAATACTCTTATGAAATTTGAACCCCGATTGATTTTTCCCCCGTTACGACAAAATTGTGTAAAGTCTGAGATTCTTATTTAAAACAATTGTACATTTAATAAAGTGAAAACACCCGTGAACTTGGCACCATACCAACATGTCATATATCTATAACGTGTAAAAGTTCATCTGTAGCAATAAAATTCTTGACGATGATTACGGCTGATTATTACACAAAGATGCATATGCCTTGATTAATAAGATATGAATACTTTCACCATAAACCCAATCAACAAACCTGCCCTGTAACTATAATTAACAAAAGGGTTACAAAATGGCCACCATCCACTAAGTCTATCTAGGATGGTAGTGCTGTCACAACCCTCTGGAGATATTGTTGCTGAAATTTTGCTAAAACTCCCTCGTTTGTTGTGACATAGGAGGTTCACTATGCACCGTAAGATTGTAGGGGACATCTCCTCCTCTATTACGTGGCATATACGATGGGCGATCTACAGCTTCGAATGCAGGGTTTGGAGTATTGTACTTCCTCAGGAAATTGTGAATAGCCATAATGGCCTTAACTATGCGTACCTGCTTAGGGTACTTATACTCCGGCATACGTCGAAGTGATTAGGTGCTTTTACCTGTAGAGTGGAAGTCTGATCTTCCCAGATATGCAATCCTGAAAAGTCGGCAAGGTTCGAGCTTGTCGACGTCCCTAAAACCTGTAGCAAGTATCACCAGATCAGTTTTGAGAGGTTCAGCCTCACCATCTACCAAAATACCTTCATTGGAAAAGGCGAAACGTTTCGATTTCTTAAGTTTGATACTTCCTTCCTCAACCTGGTCGAAGAATCCCTCCGGTACAACCGCAAATGAACAAGAATTCAATTCTTTCAAGAAACTATGTCTTGGCACCATACCATGCTTCTCAAGCCTTAGCTTTCTTTTTATGTCTGCCTGAACAAGTTTCGAAATTCCCCATTTCTGTCAAAGTAATTGCAACATTAATTTCACAGACTGGGAAAAATGAATGAATTCAATAGATATAAGCTCCCCCCGTATAATTACAAAAGGTGAGAGAATTGTTGCAAGGAGGTTAAAAAGAAGCCCTTGGCCAGGCCTTTGAATCAAGAGCTCGGAGAATCGATTCAGACACAGTAAGGCCAAGGGAACTACCCATGGAACGTAATCAGGTATGTTCCAATGGTCAGACCTATATAAAAGAGTACAAGGATTCTAGAAACCTGCGAAGGCCACATGAAAGGTAAGGGAAGATACAATGCAATGCAGTATTTCAAAATTTGCCCAATGCGGCTATGATAATACCATTAGCTGTTGAGCATTCCATTGCAATATCCATTCCCGATTTCTGGGATCCGACAACGACAACTTTCTTTCGTCGGATTAACTTGAGTACACTTGAATGATCCGTGTTTGAATAGTCCATCGAGTGGATTACCTCATCAGGATCCCTGTTTACTAGAAAATCCACTTGATGAACCTACATGATCCCGGCATGGTTTTCAGTAGTTTTCTTAGATGCCCAAATTGGAGTTTTCAAACATAATCCTCTGTTTAATTAATTATCTCCATTTTCAGGCTTAAAGTATTTTCCACTGTAACATTCCATTTCCCCGCCTTTGCTTTAGATGGTTCTTGATAGCTGAGGCTGACAACTTTGGAGTTGAATCAGATATGGGCAAGCAAATCGAAGTGGCCGGTATAAGATTGGAGTTAGTTAAGAACTTGGGTTTGGGTGGGAAAATCTGTCGTAACTTGAGGAGGCCATGGAAACTGATAGAGCGGTTTGGGGCTCTGGAGTTTGGTGGAGTGTATTGTTCTCCTCCACACTCCTCCCATTGAGTCCCCAGCCTAAAAAACAACTGGGATGAATCCCTTGGACAAGGAGTATTTACAGGCAAGAAGGCCACTGATCCCAGCTCCAACAATGGCGATCTTCCTCTTTTCCATTGCCATGATCAGCTAAAACTTGGATGTTTTGAGACTGATCCCAACTCCAACAATGGCGATCTTCTTTTTTTCCATTGCCATGATCAGCTAAAACTTGGATGTTTTGAGACTTTGGCGGTAGAATAATGATATTCCTGTTTGTTCACCTTAGTTTACCGGTTGACAAAAATTATAAAAAGAAATTAAAGGATAAAACTGTCACTTAAGGTATTTGACTTATTTGATATTTAGATTTTTAAGAGTAAAATTGTTAACTGGTAAAGCAACTGGTGAACTAGTAGGCATGTATATCATTACTCTTGACGGTAATAATATGGACAATGCCATATTGGGTTATGCTGTGACAATACGCATTCTTATCTTGGAAAAACCAGTGATACTTAGAGATTTTTTTTGTGTAATTGTTATACTATCACCATAATTTTTTGTTTCCTCAAGATCGGCTCACGATATACAAATGCGCATAATAATAAGTACAATTATAATCCATACTAAATATATGAATAAATAACTCACTTGATTGAACTAATCATTTAATATTAAACATTGATGTAGTGTTGAGTACTGGTGCTAGATAACATTCAAAAATGCAGTCAAGATGCATTGAATAAGGCCATAAACACAACTTCTTTATGCATATGTTCTAGTTGGATTTATTAGACGTTACATCAAAGACTAGCACTAGTATTTATTCCTTCTAAAAGCATCGCTATAAAAAAAAAAAGAAAAAAAAAAGATATGTATGGAAAGGGGGAAATAGACACATAATTTTTAATTTTTCTCCCAGCTTTCTCTTCTTTCTTATCCTTTTCTCTCTCTATTTTACATTTTTTTCTGCATAGTGTCTCAGACAATGTCCAACTAAAGAGAAGGAAAAATTCATTTTTTTTGAGGTATGTATTGATAGTTAGGGATGATAGTAGAACGAATCGGGCGGATTGACACCGATGCACTCTATCCCGCGAAAAATTAATTGAACTATAATATGCTCCACGGATCAAATTACAGATAAGGACGGATCATGTTTTCAATCCGCCAACCTATCTGCGAACCTTTTCTTTTTTCTTCGGGTAAATTTCACATTCCCAATCTTTGCACTTAGAATCGCCTGAGTCCCTAACTTTTTTTAACGCACTGAGTCCTCAACCTTTCATAAATGCTCACAAAAGATATCTCATAACAAAATCCTTCTAAATTTTCATTAAGTGGAAAATAAAAGTACCTTTATACTCTTACTTTTTAAATTAAAAAAAAAGAATTTAAAAATTAAAAAAAAAAGAAAAAACCCCATCCCTCCCCTCTTAGGCTGCAACAATGTAGCATTCCGTCGGACACTTGGCTGCCAGAATTCTGCCATTTCTGGCAGCTGAAAGGGAGGGTGTCTCCTCCCATTTTATCTACCGGAAACGGTAGAGAATGGGGGGGAGTTTCCTAATTCACTGCCATTTCTCCTCCTTATTTTTTTTGCCATCTGGCAGAAAAAATGGAGGGGCAGAAAAAATAAGGGAGAGCTCCCCTCCATTTTTCTGCTATTTCGGGCAGACACATGGTGGGGAGACTTCCCCCATTCACTGTCATTTCCGACAGTTGGAAAGCTGCCAGAAACGGCGGAGAATGGGGGGGAGACTCCCCCCTTTCGGCTGCCAGAAATGGTAACATTTTGAAGGCTAAGTGGGCACTGAAATGCTGCATTCTGGTAGCTTAAGAGGGGTGGGGTGAGGTGTTTCCCCCTTTTTTATTTTTTAATTTTTAAATTCTTTTTTTAAATTTAAAAGGTAAGGGTATAAAAATAATTTCATCTACCACTTAACGGAAATTTGAACGGATTCGGTTTTTGGGGACCTTTTATGCACATTTATGAAAGGCTAAGGACCCAGCGTGCTAAAAAAAGGTAAGGAGCCCAAGCGATTCTAAGTGTAAAGGTTGGAGACGATATGTGAAATTTACCCCTTTTTCTTCCGAAAGCCCTCCCTCTAATCTCAGGCAGCTTGCATGCTTCAATTCAATTATTATTCAAATGATGAAATCAAGCTCTCAATAAATAAATAATATGACCATCAAAGCACTAAACCAATCTATATATAACTTATGATTACTCAATAGTCAATACTCATTAAAAAAAATACTTATGATCAAGTTTTTTGATTTTTGAGTTTTTTATACTGATTCGCTCTGCCCTGCAGTCCGTTTGCGGATCGGAAATTGTGACCCCGATCTGTAGATCAGGGAGTTTTTTCTCAAAAAGATTGGGTATCCATCAGATTCTGCTACGGATTAGATTTTTCTGTCATCCCTATAATGAGAGTGAAAGGATTAGATTGAGAGGTTTTGTTTCCCGAACACACACAAATATCATATGGTAAGATTCGTTGAGTATTTCCAATGTTAATGTTAATGTTCAATGCCAAGATGATAAAGATTGTTCAAGTAGTAAACATATTGTGTCATAACAGCACTAGACAATAATACAGTATAATATATTATCCGTTAATGTTTGCACGTTATTGCACTTACAAATTACATCAACATTTGGTATTATACCACATCATCTATATGATGTCGGAATAGTATTAGACGCCTGGTTTTGATCAAAATTACCAAAGACATGGAACAAAGCATCTGTGTGTGACACATAAAGAAAAAGCATAGTCAATGTGAGGAAAAATAATGTTTAAACTTGACGTCTTCACAACAGTGTTAAACATTACTATATATTGTTTATTTAATTTTTTTTTTTGAAAGATATATATTGTTTATTTAATTTGAATTATATGTTTTATATCTTACTTCCCACTGATTTTTCCCTCTTACCAACTTCTTTCTCTCTCTGTTTCTCCAGTCCGGCTATAAAAAACTAACATCTCCATTATAGAGTAGAAAAGTACCCGGACCCTCTGGTCCCCTAATAACAGGAGGCCATGTGATACTTTTTCACTCCATAATAGAGATGTTAACTCTCTTTAAAAATTTTCTCTATTTCTCCGTCTAAAATTTATTTGCCACATTATTTAATGTTAAAGATTTGTAGTGGTATATAGTCTATTAGTTGTAACAACTCACATTGATTTTTCTCCGGCTCTCCCGAAATCTAGTTGGTGTGTTGTATAAAAATATTTATTGACAGAAGTAGAAAAGAAATGGGACCCTTACGAAACAAACAAGATCCAGAGATTTTTTTAATTTTATTGGATTGGATATAATATTACCTTCTTCACTAGCATTCCAAGCTTGCATGGACAGATCCAAAAAATTGTTTACGTCGCGGGAGATGTGCCTTCTTTTTTTTTTTTTTTTTAAGGGGAGAGATGTGCTATTTGTGTATATATAAGTTGTATAAAATTTGCATGAACCTTTAAATTTATACACATAATGAAAAGCCGTACTTTTAAAAAAGAAAAGTTCAGTGACATTTAAATAAATATAAAGAGTGTATGTGCCAATTTTACACAAAAAGTATGTACAAATAGCGTCTCTTATGTTAACAAACTACAATTCTTTTTAAGTCGACCATATGTGCAATTTTCTTTTTCAATTCCTTCTAAAAGTATTTCCAATGCAAAAAATGTGTACGAGATGAAAAAGATAGAGACATAATTTTAATTTTCCTCACGTCTTCTCTTTTTTTTTTTTATATCTCTCTCTCTCCCCTGGATTTTTCATGTCGAGTGTCTTAGTCAATGTCTAATTGCAGAAAAGGAAAATACATACTTATGTCACTTTTTCACATCACCTTTTTATATTTCCATAGAATTGCTCATATATCATATGAGTTGTGTTATTTGAAAAAAATAGCACAACTATATGTGTCTTTTTTGGTCCAAAAATAGAATTATTCTATGTCACCATATTGTAAGATCCGTTCAGTATCTCCAAATGTAATGACAATGTTCAATGTCAAGGTGAAAAGGAATGTTCAAGTACCAGACGTATGGTGTTAATAATGATATATGTACAATATAATATCAACTATTGATATTAGCATATTATCACTCATGCAAATCAAGTCAATAGTGCTTAACAGATGACACATAAAAGAAAAGGCATAGATAAAGTCAGGAAGAATACTTGACAATTTACAAATCAATTTATAAAAAATCCGTTTATAAAAGGTTTCCAAACACATTTGCCCGACTTTTGTTTAATACCTATTTTATCTTACTCTTTATTTGGGTGTCACATTCGATAAAAGCGGGTTCTATTGTAGCATGGGGATGTTCAAAAGAAGGTTTCAACTGAACAAACTTTTCTTTATCATGAAGGTAAACTTGTATTGATAAAAATAAATAAATAAATAAATGTACAAATACTTTAGGTAATGCCCAGAATTAAAACAAAGGTGGAACAAACGAAAAAACAAGTTAAGCACCTGCAGTTAAGGTCCCATAGTGAATCAAAATATGAAGATACAACAAAAATATAATCTTAATGTATGCATGTGTTTTGATCCGCCTAATGGTGGTGTCCGAACATGGGACAGATTAATCCTCAAAAATCTTGTTCCTAACTTGACAGATTGTGATGATTTGATTATTTTTTGCTTTCAAAAGTGCAAGGCGCATGATATTTACATAACATTTTGAAACATTGTATGCATATTGACTATAATATAGTAATCTTAAGAGCGTGTTTTACATTTTTTTTTTCGAATTTAATATCCAATATAGCGTTGTATGTGTCGCTTTATATTTAATTTTGTTGTAACAAGTAACCATTTGTCTCTATGGGGACCCTTTTTCAGTGGATCTCCCCCCAGGCCGCGGGGACTATAGGGCCGGCACTACTATCTGTCCAAACTTTAATGTGATGGCTTTATGTGTCTTGCTTTCCAATAAGTTACGAAATAATTATAAGGGCATATTTGAAAAAGTGGCCCCTAACTTTTGAGAATAATATGAAAATGGTCCCTTAACCTTTCATTTAAGACACTAGGCGTGCTCAACTTTTGCATTTATGATTACCTGCAAAACAAGCATGTAAACTCAGACTCTTATTAATACTTTTATCAAACTAGTAAACCACACATGCGTTGCACATGTAATTGTAACAAAAATGTTACGGAATCTTGATTTATTTTAGAAGATCAATGAATACATATATTTTTTAATGGTCAAGAGATTATTTATTTTAGAAGCCTATCCATTGGCAAGTTTTGATGAACTGAAATTTTCCAACGATCCTACTCTTTAAGATTCGACGGATAAGTCCACTGGAAATTTCAAGTGGTGGAAAGCAAAAGTCCGTAGTAGGATTCAAGCACCTTACGGCACTGGAGGGATAAGCTGATATTATGCTACATGATCTCTCTAGTGCTGTAACGGCTACACCCTGGCACTTGATTAAATGTTTAAAATCACAAAATACCATCGATACGTGTCACGGTATCAGTGATGCAAGTTTCAATGGTGCCTTTCTAAGAACATTTTCCAATGTATTGGTTGTTTATGACGGATTTTTTTGGTTTTCCATTGCGAATGGAAATGGTCACCTTTTTAATAGTGAAAATAATTAGGCAACTGACAATACCTTTCACTGAGCCTCCTTCAACAGCGCTGCAACCATTAACCATAGTGCCGCACCCATGGGAGGTGGCAGTGGCATTATAATGGAACTAATTTAAGAACATGCCATTGATTGGATTATGGGACTTGAATGGCAAGTTATTGTCGACATTTGTCAAACTCGAAAGCCATTTGAAGATAGAAAATATGAATATAATATAATTCGACTATGTGTCATTTGTTTCACAATAGTAATTCAAAAGGGGGGAAAAAGTAGTACGGAAGTAAATTAGAAGGGTGGGGGTGCAGGCGCATCAGGACTGGAGGCGGGGGCAACAACAACACCACCGCTGCTGAAAAACTCGGTCATGGCACGGTGAGGGCTCAACTTTTGTTTCTTGCAAAGAGAAGGCAAATGTACTCCTGAACATTTTCACACCACATCAATACACATCATAATAATTAATTAATTCTCAAAAATTCAAGCAATTGAATCGCATATTGTAACGCATCATTAATAATTAGATTTTCAATTAATTAATTACAACTCTTTTAATGCATATATATAATAACTCTTTGAATGGAAATATTATTTTCAAGATCAAACGTCCCTTTCTTTCCCTTTTTTTTCTTTTCATACTGTAAAAATTTAACACACTTGAGAATCGTGGAGTGTAATTCCGCAACCCAACTCTTGTTTTTTTTTTTTTCATTTTTTCATATTTTTCTCATTCCGAAGTTCTATTCTTCTTTAATATATCGTAAAAAAATTGAGACACTAAAGAATCATGGGTAACCCGCCAATTTTAATCTAGAGTGTCTTCTTCTCTATTAATTTTGTTCATTTATACGTCCCTAATCTAACAATGTGGTCTATGAGCCTACATGCAAATTAGTGGATGATCGAATAAACCGCTGTCTTTATAAAAAAGACACTCAGTGTCTCCAAATCAAAATTAATAACCCCGCAACCCGAGCCTTGCAAGTATTTAAGGCTACTTAAGTATATAATTACTATACCCGTTTGAGCCATTTCAGTTTTATACTAACTGAACAAGTTTTAAAATGTATGCTAAAAAATTGCATCCTATTGAACGCTTAAAATTAAAATTATAAAAATTGCCTTTCAAAAACTAATTAAAAATAAAAATTGTAATAATATTTAGGAACACATTGATCACATATTTTTTACCTTCTGCGGCTGCCAAGTTGAAGTAAAGGTCGACAATATTAGGGCAATTCTCGTGACATGACGATGAGCAAAGGCTGCCGGCGAACTCCGTCATGAAGAAGGCATCGGAGGATATGCCAAGGAAGCTCCGGTCAACCCCACATGCTTGGACACATTTATCGGTCTCTATGTATCCGGCCACCTTTGATACGATCACCTCTGATGTCTTGCACGTGTATTCTATCTTTCCAGCGTCATTTTGGAAGTTCTCCAACACGCACCTCTTCCCGGTGGTCGCAATGGCAAAAGAACAAAGATTGGTAGGCAACGTCTCGCATATCACCTCGCCAAATGTTCCTTGTAGGAAGAGAGAGCATGCAAAGAAGAGAACGAATGCCAAGTTCATTGAAGAAGCCATAAAGCCTTTTCTTAATATGCTTTATTGTGTTTTGGCTTTTGGTTGCATAAATCAATGTGATAGCCAAATGGATTCTTGAGGACATTCAATGGAGAATTGGCATTTATATAAGGTGGCGGATAGGGAGAGATGAATGAATTAATTAAAGAATGCAAGAATATTAATTGAATGAATTAACTCATTCATTTATGCCAAATGGACACAAAGTTAAGTCGACGCGTTTGGCCGCTAAGTAACGGGTAGATAGTAGTTTGCTTGTAGGGATTGTACATAGAAATAATTGATCAGTAAGACAATAAGACGTGTATGAAATGACTGGTTAGGTTGCTGCGACCAAGAAATGCGCGATACAGTGTTTTAGTCTGCCTTCTATGGTACGTAGAACACTAATTCGATCCTGATTGAAAAAAGGAAAATAAAGTATTTGGTTATAATTATTATAGTTAGACATATGAAACTATGTTATACCTGTCCAAACATGGCAAATCTTGACTATCCAGTTTGTAACATAAGTTAGCCTGCTGCGCCTAAAGCCAAGTCATGGACTTCAGACAAATTTTCATACACACTACAATTTAAAAAAATGTGTGTCACCTGATTCGAACTGGTGTGGCGTAGTAATTGGTATTCAATTTTTCATGCAAAAGACTCGGGTTCGAATCACATGACACACACTATATATCTTGGAAAAAAATCGTACTGAGCACTCGACACTCCTGGCCAATCAGAGATTTACATGTGAGAGATTAAATAATAAATTGGGGCCCTTGAATCCATATACATGTCCCTAATTGGTTAGGTGTACCGAGTCCAGTACTCCATGGAGTACTGGACTTTTTTCCATATATTTTAAACTATAGTACGGTTCGGATTGCATGGTGTAGTGATTGGATGTTCAAATTAGACATTCAAGTTCGAACCAGATCCATCCCTCCCTTCTCCTAATTTCCCCCTTGTATTCTTTTTAAAAAAAAAAAAAAAGTGTGTCACATGGATCGAATTATACGTACAATAGTGGTTGGGTGCTCAAGTTTTCAAATAAGAGACCGAAGTTCAAACCATTCCCATCCCTCCCCTAAATTCCTCCCTTCAATTATCTCCTCCTCATTAAAAAAATAAAAATAAATAGCGTGTCATAGTTTATTTGAACAAACTAGGTAGCATATGTGGCATTAATCATATAATTAACATCAAATGAAGTTGCATTTAGGGTTGTTAGGCCATCTCCAATGGGAAGACCATTTGCCGAAATTTAATCCAAAAGAAGCCTCCAAAGATGGAGCAAAAATTCCATTTGAACATTTACACGCCAAATTTGGTATGTCACCGTTCAACCCTCCCAATTTTCGTTGGCCTAATATTTACGACTTTACCATCAATCAATAGTTACAATTTGGCCATAAGAAGTAGACTCAACTCAACTGCAATTTTAATCAACTCTGTGGTTCTTTTCGTTTGTTTTTGTTTTTGGGGGCAAATTTTGGTGAATATGGGAGGTGATGGCTTGTATTGTTGTTTATAGCGGCTTTATTTTTCACCAGATTTAAGAATATGAAATTATGTTTTGTTCTATAAATTTGTCTTTTCCACATTGACATTTTTTTGAACACATGTTGATATATTCAATATTAATCGAATTAGATATTAAAACTAATGAATTACAGTTAAAATTAATTGAAAAATAAATAAGAATTTGTAGAAATTTGATTTGTTGTAAATTTTGGTTTATCTGGGTTGGAGATAAGACTTAAAAATCGTGTTGAATTAGGCCCATTTCAGTGCAAATGGTGGGAAAAATAGTTCAGCTGGCTTAGTTGCCTGAGATGCCTTAAAAGTATAGCTTCAGTTTTTCTTAGGCTGCTATTAGGGTTCCTAATTAACTTGTACCGTGTTTGGCAAGGTAAGGTATAACTAGGGTACTAAATTAATGTATTCATTTATTTATATTAATTCAACGCTAAATTAAGTTCAGAAATGTAAGATTTAATTGCTTATTAATTTATCCTAATAATGGACTTGTGCTGGTCAATTTTCGCAAGGCCATATAAATTCTTTTATCCCCCATCCAAGAAGAAAACTTTTAAAATGACGCGTTACCATTTTTTTCATTTGTTTATTTTTTTCCGGACCTTAAAGAATTTTGCTTTCTGCTTATTTTTTATTCCTAAAGACTAAGAGTTTTAAAATGATTTAGATGGATTAAGGGGGAAAATGTCTAACAATTCAATAATCAACTGACAAGAGCTAATAGTGGCATTTTGCTGACGTCAGCATTTTCATATATACTTTGAGAAAGGAAATTATAATCTGAATACCTCAGCAACTCTCATGCCCCTAAAATTTAATTGCATGCTTGGCACCGGTTATGAATTTGCCTTTTATGTTATTGATGAACTAATATGCCATAGCATAGAGGTGTTAGAAATGATTAACTAAATTGGGTTAAACAAGTTTGGCTTGTAAGTAGATCTAATCCTATTGTAGAACTCGTTCAAATAAATACATGATTCAAGTGATAAATGGGAACGAAAACTCAACCTCTCGAACCCATATCTATCTAGCTAAAACATGAGCAGTAGTGTTGGCATTCCTACTAATAGAACTCAACGTCAGCTATGTTTGAATATTAAGCTCTACTTGTTCAAAAAATAAAAAATAAAATTAGGCTCTATTAGGAATGTCTCAATTAATTTATGGGGAAGTTTCAAATATGGCAAAATTTAGCAGACTAAACGCAAAAATGTCCACTTCTCATAATTTGGACAAAAATGACTATTTTTTTTCTTTTGTTTTTTGTTTTTTTTTTGCCAACTTGGATAAAAATGACTAAGTTTTGAGTAAAATGTTGTTTATATCCCTATTTACTTATTTTAAACATTTGTGAGTGTCTAGCTTTACATTTCAGATGTCAAGATTAAACTATCTAACTATAAAGTTAGTTTCAGTAAATCTACACAGTTGCACGACATCATTGCATCGCTATATAATTAGAAGTCATTTTACACTGTTTGGAATTTAATTTTATACAAATAGATGCCATTATTAGTTAGGGGTTTTTGTATCCAAAAAATTGAAAAAAATGTCATTTACAGAAAAGTTAATCATATCCAGTAGTTGAAAGACCTCTTAGACAGTGACTAGTATTTTTTACAGTTTCCTCCTTGAAATTTGTATTTAAAGTTATTTGAAATTATAATTTTAGTTTGGGGGTAATTTTGTCTGAAAAAATGATAAAAATGACATTTTACAAAAAGTTTAAAAAATGGTCTATATGCATAAATGGCGTATAAAAACTAGACATTTTTTAGAAATTCATCTTAATTTACCCCCAGCCCCCACCCAAAAAAACTAATAATAATAACAATAATAATTATATCATATAATATATAATACAAGAGTTTTCAATTAGATTTAGATTCTTAATTATAATTTTTCCGCTCATAATTTTACTGACATCATCATGATATTGCACAATTTTTCAAAATTCATTCCATAATTAAACTTAAAAGCCTCATTTCAAGCTTTAAAAATTAAACTTTTCTTATTTAGATATTCATCACGAGTTTTCAATAATTTATCTTAGTTTATTAATTTTTTATATTCCTTTTTTATTTTAGTTTGCTCATTTCTTTCTTTTTTTGTCGCATTATCGACTACCGATGGAAATTTCACAGCAAGTAACTGTTCAATTTCTTATGGATTAGTATATTTTTTAAGAATTATTCTTCCTGCTACTGAATTATTTAAAAATAAATACATTATAAACTTATTGTCTGGTATTATCTCTATTTATTTATTTATTTATTATTTATCTTTGTTTAAATTTTCAAAATTTTCTTTTCAGAGTTGTTGATAATATGGAAATCAAAATTTATTTCAAAATAGTTTATATTATAAATGGAAACTTAAATCATAATAACTTAGAGCAAAGCAAATCAACTGATTTATTTTCTTTTTTTGTAAAATAAAAATCCATTTATCTATATCACACCAACACTAAAGTCACACATAATACAATTTTGTCATAATAATATATTACTGAATTTTATTTTATTTTTTTTTGAATCTATGATCTAATTTGAAAATTTTTGTGATTATTTTTTTAATCTTTGTTTCTATATCATTATCTTGCAACGATTAGGCTGTAGAGAATGTAAAAAAATTATTTTCTTAGTTTTTTTCTCTATAGATGTGAAACTTTTAAAATATCGACTGAATTCATGTTGTTATTTCATTTGATTTAATTTAATTATTATATTGTGACTATTTATTGTTTTTTGCAGCTTATGTAATATTTTTTTATATGAAATATAGAGAATTTATCTCGCCGTGCAACGTACTAGGTGAATACTAATTTATTGATATTTTAATTTGACGAAGATACTAATGAATTTTAGAGAAAATTTTGTGAACGAAAAGATATAAAATCTACAAGAAGAAAATGAACTGCACAAAATAATCACTTCCTCTATTCTGATTATCTGATCTTATCAAAAGGAACTTTTTTAAAATGCCGTACATATATGGTCTCTATTTATATTAAAAGTCTATGATCCTTTGCATTTCTTTAAAACTATATCTCTATTTAATATTTTAATTATAACTATCAATTTTGAATTTTACTTATAAAAAAGGTACGTCATGAGGGTACTTTCTCATGAGTATGAAAATTTTTATCTGAACAGTTATCTAGTGAATACGAGTATGTACATACCCGGTACATATTATTAGACTGTTAACTAATAATATGAAATAAGTTAGATGGTTTGAAAGTGAAATATAGTAAATTATTAATCAAGTATATAAGAGGGTAACTATTAATATAGTATCAAAATTATATATTTATTGTTTTTGTTATACAAATCTGATAATACATCTTTGTCTAATATTTTATAAAATGGGTCAAGATAGGTCTGGTCATAGGGCGGGGTGGAAAGCCACCATGACCAACGAAATGACTCATGAATTTTTCTCCATTTCAATTAACTTTTTGTACAACGCATTATTAATTGATGAACGTAGAATAAATCAAAACATTTATTTAGAATTTTAAAGATCCCAACATTAACTAATATAATAACATGATTCTTTCAATTCGATAGAAAACCCTTTCAAAAAAATAATATAATAAAAAATAAAAATAAATTGCCACAAATTTATACGTCGATCGGTCAAATTGCTGTATCTAATCATTTCTACACATTTTTAGAATTAAATTTATTAAAAAAAAGAGAGAAAATATTTGGTGGGTCACGGGTTTATGGGGTGGGTCCAACCTAATCTGCACCCGCCTTGGACTCACTGTGGTAGACAATATTGCCTTATACTCGTCTTTTTGCTCTGATTAGGCATTGCGGGTCAATCATATTAGGAACAGGTCCTCGTGAATTTATAGGTTGATATTTCAAATTATCATCCCTAGTTATTTGACTGCTAATTATTATAATTTTATATGGATTGGACGTGTGAATTTACACTACGTGATTACAGTAGACCTGAATTATGAACTCAAGTATTTTACTATAAATATTACATGGTGAATTGTAATTCCCATATTAATTTATAATTTTATATAATACAACTAGTATATTGTACTTTATTTATAATATAATGTCTATATTTATACGTCGATTTTGATATAAAGTATATTATAACTCTAGTACGGGTGAAAAAATATAGTAATAAATAAATAAAGGGTTTTGGCTTTTAGCTTTATCGGACGTGCGGTAAATCTTTTGTCCGTCTTAGGGAATGGAATGGAAGTGTAGAAGATAATTTCTGGACTATAGTCCTAAAAGAAGAAGAAAACCATTGAAGAAGATGAGGGCCGGCCTTCTCTCGTGGAATTCTTGTCACCCCTTTCCCTCTCTACCCTCCCCCAACACTCTCAAACCATACACTCAAAAACCCATATTCTCCACAATCAATGCAACTCTGGAGTCAGTCGATAAAACGTCACTTACTGCTAGGGAGAAAAGGCAGCTGCGAAACCAGAGGAGAGAGAGTAAGCCCGCTTACAACTGGAGAGAGGTGGTAGAGGAAAGGCTAATCAAGAAGCCGAAAAAACGTTACGTTTCTTGGACCGAAGAACTCAATCTTGATAACCTCGCTTTGCTCGGCCCTCAATGGTGGGTTGTCAGAGTTTCCAGAGTTTCGGGCCAAGAAACTGCAGAACGAATGGCCCGTTCACTGGCCCGACATTTTCCTAATGTTGATTTCAAGGTGATTCTTCATTTTATAGGGTTTCAACTCAAAGTTTCAGTTTATGGGTTTTATTTTATGCAAGCTATTAGTTTTGCTCCATGATTCATATAAAAGGGCTTGTGGATTCCTCTATGTGAAATTTTGGTATCAATTTTTGTGCAAACATGATATGTGCTAGCTAGGATTTCTGTAGAATTGAGATTGGTGGTGTCTTGGTGATAATTTCTTCAATAACGTTTCCAGTTTTAGAATAATTTCATCTGTGGGTATGATATGCTAATTGGGAAAATATTGCTAATCCTCTGGATGACTAGATGAAGATATGTAATAGTTCAAACAATTTGGAACTGTGTTTAAACTATAGGCTGTTGTAGAATACTTTGATGCTAAAAGTTCAGGAATTATTCAGCTCTCAAGCATTTTTAAGTTATGAGCTTCTTAGTTCATTGATTTTAACATTTGTTCAGCTTTTGCTACAACTTTGAGATCAGCGACACTTGAAATGGAAAATGAAAGATAAGAAATATTAGGTACTTGTTCTTCCTTAGTCCCTCATGCATGTAAACTATGGTGATGGTATTTCCTTATGAAATATAGGGGTATAGTGTTGAAGTGAATTTCCAGGACAAAAGAATGAGAATGAATGGTTTGATGAAGATATAATGTTTCTTTCACATGGCCAGTTCCCATTGAGTGTAGACGAGCATAAAGATTCAAATGGGATTGATGTATATATTAGCATAAAAAGTAATTGAAATACTGAAACTAAAAGGAAACAGAACATTCATGTCTAATGAAGGAATTGAGTTGGGCAAATTTCAATTTTTGTTTACACTTCTTTTTTTTTTTTGTTTACACTTCTTTACATCACGTGGTTGTGATTTGCAGGTTTATGTTCCATCAGTACAAGTTAAAAGAAAACTAAAGAATGGATCGCTCTCTGTTAAACCGAAACCACTCTTTCCTGGATGTGTGTTTTTGAAGTGTGTAATGAACAAGGAATTGCATGATTTCATACGAGAATGTGACGGCATTGGAGGATTTGTTGGATCCAAGGTTGGAAATACGTAAGAGTTTCTGTTATTCCTTTCACCTCTGTTTTGTAGATTTATTTGTTTCCTTATTCCTAAAAAAAATTTGTTTTAAGATTTAATTTGAAACTATCAAATACGTATCTTATGAACTGGGGGAATTGCAGAAAGCGTCAGATTAACAAACCTAGACCCGTAGATGAGGAGGACATGGAAGAAATATTCAAAAAAGCAAAAGAAGAACAGGAAGAAGCTGATCGAGCATTTGAAGAAGAGCAGCAAGCTGAAGGAGCTCTTGGTTCCTTGAAGTTGGATGCAGACTCCCGTTTGGCCGTCTCTGAAGATTTCAGTCAATCTCATACATCAACAAAAAGGAGAGGCCGATCTAAGAAAGCCATCACAGTGCCTTTGACTGGGAAAGATAATACAAGTCTAGTACCGGGCTCAACTGTCCAAGTTGCATCCGGGGCATTTGCAGGATTTTCTGGCATCCTTAAAAGGCTTGATTGCGAGATCGGGCTGGTACATATTCTTACTCTATTCATTATCAATCTTATGAAATTGGAATCCTGCATCACAACCTCCAGGCCTGATACACACTGGAAAAAATAACAAGTAATAAATAAAAATTAAAATGGGTTCATGAAAAATAGAAACAATAAAACTAATGCCATTAACTCAATAACACACTTTTTGACTTATATTATCTACAGTTAATCATTTAAAAGAACTTAGCTACAGAAATATTCAAATCTTATAGTTTTTGCCAAACCATATTGTAGTTGATCAAATTGTACTATAGATCTTACTGATACCGATGAAGACTCAACTGAGCAAAGATTTTTCTTGAGATCAGCATTTTCATGGACTGTCTGAGGGGATCAATATCTCAATTTAGTATGAAAACATTCTAGATGCAGGCAACTGTTGGATTCACACTCTTTGGTAAGGAAACTTTAGCAGATATCGATATCAATGAAGTTCTTGCTGAAACAAGTTGATATATATCAATTGTTCTCAGGCGGTAAAATCTTTTACTCGTGTGGAAATATTTTCACATATAAGCTGGTGTACATTTATGCGGGCATTTTATGTAGCAGAATATAGTACCTTCAGGAATATTGACGGAGGTTGGTTATCTTCTTGAGGTGCTCTCTTCCAATAATAAACATAACAACGTGCTCCATCCCACCACCCACCCCCCCCAAAAAAAAAAAAACGTGAGGGAGAACAGGAGTATTGACGGAAGTTGGTTATCTTCTTCAATCAGCAAAAGAAAAATCCTTGAGCAGGATATCTTTCTAGCTTGCTTGGGACTGTTTGCAGAGACAGGAATTCCAGTATTACAGGCTAGCACAAGTGGGAATATTAAGGGGTTGAATAGGTTGCGAAACATATCTCGGCTAGTCAGTTTGAAGAAGCGCATATAATTTTTAACTTTGTCCAGTCATGCGTTCCATATGCATTCATGTTTATGCTCATATTTTGGAATCACAAGGAAGACTCATTCGGCTTGATCGTGCCCATGAAATGAAACCAATCAAACTATATTGATACGGTCCGGCTAAGGAGCTTTATCTATCTCCTAATTAGGAATCTTATCGCTTATGTAGCGGAAATCTAATAAAAGCAGCTGGTGGGGTCGTTTTTGTTAAATTTCCATCACATAAGCGATCTATATCCTTATCAGGAGCTTTATCTTTCTCCTTTGCAAATTTCTGTATCGATACACTACGCTTGGGGTTCAAACATCGTAATGGTTAACTTTCATGAATTTTCTTTTTCTTTATTTTTATTTTTTTATTTTTTTGGTATTAACATAATATTGAAATGAGTATATGAAATATACTAATAATTCAACCAGCTTTTAATTTTTTGGGGTAATTAGCGTATTTAATACTTAAATATTGTCTATGCTTGTAAATAGTTTAAAAATATAGCATTACAAATCCTTTTAGATGGAAATCATCTAAATTGATTTCTATCTCCTAAGTTTATTGACCAAATCTAGTAAAAGTCATTTTTTGTGGTCCAATAAGTGGTGAATTCTAATTTCTGAACTCGAGTTCTTTTTCCAATTGATTTATTATTGAATTGTTATGCATTATTATAGGAAAATTTATGAAAAACACTTTGGGTTTAATTTATTTACAATTTTCATCCCGTACTTGTAGAAATTACAATTTACACTATACATTCTATTAACTACCAACAACACCTTTTATTGAAGAAAAATTGGAAAAAAAAATTACTTATTTAAATGAAACCACCATTTATCGTGACTAAGAAATAAGTCATTTTTTAAAATATTGTACACCCTCTATTATGTTGTATTTATAATATACATACCTTATTTCTAAGATTTATTCTATTTTATGGTAGCAAAAACACCTTTGACCTTGAAAAAAAAGAGGAAAAAATCTTATAAAAGTGCCATTATCTTGTCCCAAAAAAAGGGCCTAGTTTTTTCTTTTTTAAAAAATAGTTGAAATATTAATTGTTTTATATGTCTTTATTTAACATACATAGTTATAAAAAAATAAAATTGTTAAAAGTAAAATAATTAATAAATAAAATGGTATAATACAAAAATAATATTAAAACTTACTTTTCAATACTATTAAATAAATATTTTTTAATATATGTAAAAATAAGAAACATTCTTTTTGGGATGAAAGTAATACTCTTCCTTTGCTACAAAGACATTCTCCTTTTAATTTTCACATAAATTAAGAAAAAGTGATTAATGTATGTGAAAAAGTAAAATTAACTCATAGAATCCATATAATACTTTTATTTACTCATAAAAGGTTGATTAGTTCACACTCTAAAAACATTAAATAGAGGTATGATAGCAAAATGAAAATTTTAATGCACCTCTAAAAAAGAAGGAAAAATATAATTTGAGATATATTAAAAAAAAAGTAAAGAAAAATATCTTTTTTAAACAGATAGAGTACTATATATATTTAAAAGACTAAAAACTAACAAGTCACACTCTAAATATTAAACAATGTAATAATCTAGATATTGATTTTTAAATGTTTAATGTTTCTTCAATATTTTAGTTACCAAGGAAGCACAATCGCTTGCTAAATATGCTATGGTCTATGGATTGTAATTTGTAATGTATCTCGGTGTGGTGTTGGACGTAACAACTACGACTTTATTGTGGATTACTTGTATCCTGATATTTCCAATAAATAACAATGAATGTTTGACTGGAAAAAAAAAAGAATATTAAGGTATTTCTTAAATATTTTTCCTTTAAAAAAGGATATTAATTTTAATTTATAAAATTTATTATGTTTGGTTGTTCATTGAACTGAAACATGCAATAATCAAAAATTGATTTCAATATATCAATAATATATTAGAAAACAATCAAAATATAGATAAATATTTTTTTTCCAATTTTAGCTTTATAAAATTTGGGGAGAGTATGAATCCATTCTTAACCTTTGATAAATAATAATCAATGAATTATAAAGGGAAAAAATCAAGCTATGGTTACTATTTTGAAACTTTTTTGAACAATAATTTAAAATTAAAAAATTCAGAGTAAATTTATTTCTTAGAAAAAATGTAAATATTTATAGTAGAAATGACGGTGACAACCTATCTTTGATTGACAAAGATGTCTAATATGCAATAGCTTTTTTGATTCTCATTATTTGCTCAGATGTGAAAAATCATAATGAAGAGAGAAGTAAAATATATATTAAAAATATAAAAAAATTTAAAAGATGTAGTATTTGAACAACTTATTCAATTAAATGTCAAATCACTAATAAATAAAATTATAAATAAGTATAAGGAGAATCAAACAAGCTCGTCTTTCAACCGTCTAGAAAAAGACATCGATATGAAAGTCCACGCCAACAGAAAAGGGGAAAGAAGTGACTCAATGTCCACTATACCCTCGAGTTCTTATCTAAGACCATATATTATGAAAGAAAAATTCTAAGGGGACATTATTAGATGACATTCTTATGTGGCACATTTATATTAAATGATGAAAAAATAATTATATAATCATCACTTAATAAATATGTGTCACATGAGAATCTCACCTAATAATATCCGATTTTCATGTCTCTCTATAATTACTCATTATAAAATTATATAGTGCCATATGACCCCGTAAAATACATTGAAAGACGCCACATGAAAAACCACAATCATGTGGTATATATCAAAAAACACATATGGCTATATAGTACTACATACATGTGGTTTTATATTATTTTTACCATACTCTCCCCAATGCATATAACAGGAGCCATGCACTCACCAGCCGGACCAAATTGCCGAAGCCCGGAGGAAAAGAAACCAAACCAAGAAGGTTTTTGTTTGTCTTTAGTGCTTTGGTGTCAATAAAAGATTGCTCCGTTTTGTGTTTGTTTTTCTTTTCTGTGTTCATTTCTAATGTTCTCTTTTTGTAATTTGCTTTCAGTTGTTTGGGCTTCTGAAAAAAATGGCAGTTTCTGAAAAAAAATTGGTAGATATGCGGCATTTAAGATCTCAGAACATCTATTCTGCTCATCAATTCTTTAAAGAACTTGCAGCAGATAGCATGTTTCTGAACAACATCACCGATCCAAATAAACTCAGAAAAGCAAAAATTAGTATCCTTTCTTTGATTCAAAAGGAGAAACGGAAAACAAAAATGAAGCTTTGAACGTTTGAAAAGGCTACAATGATACTCAACAATTAAGAAAAACTGTACTTTTAAAAATCGTCCTATCATTAAATTACTTAAGTGAAAAATCCATAGAAACTTTTACAGAAAAAGGGCATTTTCGAATCTCAGAACGTGTGTTCTGCTCATCAATTCCTTGAAAGAAGTTGCAGCCAGATAGCGTGTTTCAAAATTCATCTCCGATCCAAATGCCACAAAACCGGGAAAAAAATACAGTTTGATTCGAAACAAGGATAGGACAATAAAGGGAGCAAAATAAGCATCTCAGATTTATAAATCCCCATAGGTTTTCTTCACTAGCAATCATAGTGCAAGGATAACAATTTTCTTAAAGGTCATCAATGATGCTCAGCTCAGACTTGTCCCTAATTCCAGAAACGAATTTAATCATTTTATAAAAAATAGCAGAAAGATTTTTCTTTCTTACCCAACGAAGCAGTGAATGGGATCTCAGCAAGGTAAATGCTATCTTCAGATCCCTTTGGGAAATTTCAGAGAGATAACGCAGTAATTTTTCAGTACATCATCGATCCACGAAAATCAAAAACAAAAATGAAGAGAGAAATCGAACGAGAAGAATGCGAAAAAAGGGAAATTAAACAGAAAAAAGCCAAATCTAGCTTAGGATCGAGTATTGAACAGAGACAGTGCTCTAGGAGGGATTTAAAGGCGGCAGCCAAGGAGAAACTCAAACCCTACCCTGCTTGACCATTAAACGATGTCACTGTGCCAGGATCGAACATTTGGGCCGTGATTGAGTTGATATATATTAATAGCCCAAATACATTCGGCGTTGAGATTTTAGAGCCAAAATTTTCTAAGCAAGCAAGGTTACTTCCTTACCCTTTAAAAAAAATTAAAAAAAAAATCTATTTGTAGTTTTGACTTTCGAGAAAAGTATTTTACTTTTGGTTTTTTAAAGAAATAAATGTCGGTGTTGATTTCTATTGAGTCAGATCGAGTTTCGTATATGAAGCTCGACTGCTAATTAAAAACAGTCACTACTATAGTAACACAATATTGCACCTTGAATTATGTTTAGGCGTACAATGGAACAAAAGTTACCTTTGCTTTCATTTTATGGCCAATTAGAATCTAACGACATCAATTTGCGGGCACCCATATATTTGATGTCATGCTCACACCATCAACGAGTATGAAATTCACAAGTCATATCCGGTGTAGTAATAGAAGAAAATGTATCCATTTTTGAATTAATTATTAACAAAATGTTTAATCGTTTGTACATCTTGGTATGATTGAGAGTAAGGAGGCCGTCGTGGACCCCAAAAGTAACGAAATGAGATGGCTGTGGGAGTCTGGTGGTAGTAGGAAGACAATTTGTATTAGTTCACATGGTACGCTAATTTCTATTGAACCAGATTGAGACTCCGTGTATGGAGATGACGAGTGACGTAACTATTTTCTATTGATAGATGAGCTTTATATATAGAGTCTGATTCAATAGAAAATCTTTATATGTTCTAGTCGAATGTATGTTGAATTGTGTAAAGAGCCTATTGCAGAGTCTAGATCATTTTCATTCCATATATGTGGCAAATATGAGAACTTTATAAGCATGAAGCAATTTTGTCACAAAACAAGGAATTTACTGACTATAGAACAGATTGACGGGTACTGAAGCAAAATCGTGGCGCAACAAACTCCACAATCTCCTTCTTTCCCCCTCGCCACTCATTCCAGGAAACAAGCAGAAAATTTTCATTTGATGCTCTTAAGTCAATTGGAATTTCTCCTTTCCCAAGCAATCCCTAATCCAGTTTTTGTCTTATATAAATTTAGACTCCTGAATTTCCCCTTTTAGCTTATTTCTGGATTGATTTCAGAGCTTCTCATAATCATCATGGGTTTGGTATTCGGAAAAATCACAGTAGAAACTCCCAAATACGAAGTGATTCACTCCACAAATGAGTATGAAATTCGCAAGTATTCCCCTTCTGTAGTAGCAGAAGTGACGTACGAGCCAACGCAGTTCAAAGGGAACAAAGATGGCGGTTTCACTGTATTGGCTAATTACATCGGAGCTCTTGGGAACCCGCAGAACTCGAAACCGGAAAAGATAGCCATGACAGCTCCGGTGATAACCAAGGAATCAGAAAAAATCGCCATGACCGCACCTGTTGTTACCAAAGGCGCTGGAGATAAACTGGTGAGTTAACTAGCCCGACTAAAAGTTTAATCAGTCAGCCGGTAATTCGCAGGCAACTTTAGCTAGTTTATGCTTTTCTGATCTTGTTTGCAAACAATTTCTACTTTTAAATAAAAATTGGTCAAATCAAACACATTTATCACGCATCATGCAACATTTCTTGCACAAATCTCTACCATTTAAGCCCACTCATTCTTTCCACGATTTAAGCCCCCTCATTCTGTCTTATTCCGCATTAGAATGAGTTTGCAAAGGGGCACTTAAATATTGTTGCGGACAGGTGACAATGCAGTTTATATTACCATCAAAGTACAAGAAGGCGGAAGAGGCACCGCAGCCGGTGGATGAGAGAGTGGTGATAAAGGAGGAGGGAGAGATCGGAAATATGGGGTGGTGCGGTTTAGTGGGGTGGCTAGAGAAGATGTGGTGGCGGAGAAGGTGGAGAATTTGAAGAAATGGTTGAAAAGAGACGAGTACAAAGTGAGTGGGGATTATGTTCTGGCTAGGTATAATCCTCCATGGACCTTGCCTCCATTGAGGACTAATGAGGTTTTGATTCCAGTTGAGTGAGTTCATTTTGTAAGAATATATTGTGTTTTATGTATACGTGTAGTTTTCTTATAACTATACATTCCCTGAATATATAAAATAATTTTGTACGTAAATGTGGTATATTTCGCTTTTTTCATTCAATGTTCTCTGAAAAATCACCTTACCAAATTCATCATAAATGTGTAATCTGGCCATGTTACACCTCCAAATTATAGATATATATTTTCCCAACAATTCACCCTGAAAACAAATATATATGCAAAATGAATTATTTAGCAATGTAATGACAAAAAATATCTAATGAACTGTGTTCTAAAAAGCCCACTTAGTGAATTGTATTCCAAAAAGCCCACATAGGCCCATTTACACTTAAGACATGTACTTTACGCCTTGTCATGCCTCATGCACTATCACGCATTAACTGTGGCTTTATCACGCATTTGCGCATTTAGGTGCACTCAAACTCAATACTTGATCTCAATACTTTTCAATCTTAAGCATTTCAGAACCTTGCTAATGAGCCAAGCCTACAATATCCTGTTACTCGTTGTCTGTTGTGTCACCAAGAAAACCTACATTTTCAACTGCTCATACCTTATTTTCTGCAAACATACTGAAAGTCCAGTTTCTTGCTACATGCCTGCATGAGCATCTGATATCAACTGTCACTGGAGCAATCAGCTTCGGGTCGTAACGTTGTTAGACCCGGTAATGATACAGTTCCTGGACTTGGTTCTGTGTTGGCCGGTTCTGTGTCATTTATTCCAAGGATCTGTTACAGATACAGCCTGGGAAAGGATTTGCATAAAAGTTCTCCTCTAGTCCTGCGAATTCGCCTTCTTGTCGAAGATATGGTTCTCCAGTTCTGTTGTAGTGTAAATCCTTGACAAATGAGGTGAACTCCTCCCAAGAAAGGTGCCTGCTATCCTCTTATCTATCAGTTCCAAAAAAATTGACCTATAAAAACAAGTAAGAGTGAATTTATTTTCATCAGATGAAAAAAAAAAAAAAAAAACCCAGAAATGACCGAGAAACAAGGAAATAAGGTAACCTGTCGGGATTTATTGTCGTCTGGAATCCTTCAAACTTCCTTTGTCCCTTTACAGCCTTTGCCATATTCCCGTCACATGTGTAAACAAGTAAGTCACTTTCTAAGGATACATTATAATCTACAGCAGCAACTCGGTTCTGAAAATGCTTAAACAGTTGAAATTCTTTCTCTGTTGCAAGAGTCGAATGACTACAAACATTTGGATATTCTGATAGGAAGGAGTCCATGCTATTGTTACCGTAACTTTCCCCTGCAACAATGTATATTCTTGTCGAGGTACGATATCCCATGCCCCGGAGAAATAGGACTGCTTCCCGGGGACACATCGAGCACAGTCCGAGCAAAAGCTTTTCTTTCCTGTCAATCTCTTTTTCCTTCCAGTGCTTAACGCGGTACCTCATCAGACGAAGTTCCTCAGCCTCGTCAGAGGTCAAGTCACGGCTGCAGCCAGTGAAAGCAAGCACGTCTTTCTCATACCTAACCAATGTCCAACAACAATAGTGTAAATTCAATTCCATATGCTACTATTCGACTTTGTATTTCACTAGTTTCCTTGTATTGTATTCGTTTCCTAGTACATATTAGACGCTAACCGATGGCCAACAACAATAATGTAAATTCATTACCTCAAATGAAGAGCAATAAATGGTTCGCTGTTGTCTCTAAGTCGATCCACCAACTTCCTTGCCAGCTTCTCAATCTCGGGTGTGTAGCAAAGAGCCTCATAGTTTACCGGACACGTGAGTTTCTGAATAGAAGGCGGAAGCCATTATTAGCGAGCCGTGAGTCTGTTTGGGTGAACTTGATTACTTTATGCTTCTAAAAAGTGGGGAAAAAAGGAAAAGAAAAAGTAGGGTCCATTTCGAACTGAAGTAACTTGTCATGTATGATAAGTTCTTATTGTTTCTCAACCTTTGACCAAGAGACAGACGCCCTGGTCAGGGTTGTCAATGCTGCAAGTTCTTGTGGCAAAGATCCAACTATCTCGATATCGTCTCTTAAAACTTCAATGAAATGCCTCCAGTCAAAAAGATCTTTAAAATCACTGCAAAATAGCTTAAATTCAGAGAGACCAGAGCGAAAAAAAAATACTGTGTAAATCAACATTAGTGCACAAGAAATGCACCTAGGATCCGTCCAAAGGGAATCTTGATCAAGTGAAGGAAGGACGAGTGGCATTTATCATTTCTGCCACCGCTACCATGTCGCTTATCTAATTGAATCCGCTAGTCAATTTCAGCAAAATATTATGAATTTGATTCATTTGAATGAATCTAAGATAAAATTATGAATTTCAGCAAAGCATTAACCCACCTCCCTTCTCATTCGAGCCAATCCCCTATTGCCATGAACTATAATATAACCATTTGTAGCTGATCCCAACGAACCTGAAAGATTTCAAAACATACTGCATCAGTATATGATGTCCACTGGCTGCTGGCTGCAAGAAGTGCAAATCTTGACATGCTTATGCGATTTCTTGGTCGAACAATGTAACGACCTGTTCCAGTTTGACATGATATTGTCTGTTTTGGGACTAAGCAGTATGATTTTACTCATGAGCTTCCACTCAAAAAATCTCATGTCAGATGGAGTGAGACTCTTAGCTTATAGAAAGGTCTCGCTTTCTCTACTCAAGCAATATGGAGCTTATAGAGAGTTCTCTCTTTCTCTACTCAAGTAATGTGGGATTGAGGCTGTCACAATCACTCCACTTAATGGGAGCTCAACGTCCTTGTTGGTCACACTTCCAGTTGGTCCCTACTTTTGACATGATATTGTCTGTTTTGGGGCTAACCCGTACGGCTTTGCTCCTGAACTTTCACCCAAAAGGCCTCATATCAGATGAAGTAGCCCTCTTAGGTTATAGAGAGGTCTCGTTTTCTCTACTCAAGTAATGTGGAGCAGGTCTCCCTTTCTCTACTCAAGTAATGTGAGATTAAGGCTGTCACAATCACCCCACCTAATGGGAGCCAAACGTCCTCGTTGGCTACACTTCCAGTTGGTCCCTGCTCTAATACTATATGTAACGACCTACTCTACTTTAACATGATATTGTTCGCTTTAGACCTAGCCCGCACGGTCTTACTCTTGGGCTCTCACCCTAAAGACCTCATATCAGATGGAATGGATCTCTTAACTTAAGAACTGGTCTCATTTTCTCTACTCAAGCGATGTGAGATTGAAACGGTCACAAACAATACATTGGTAATAGTTCTTGCTATTTGGTTTCGTCCATAATTCTAGACCTGTCGATAAAGGATCAGAAAATAAGTTGGCGCTGGATCTAAGAAACCACCCAGCAAAAATGATTTTTCCTAATCAAATTCGCATGCTCTAATGCTAAAAATCAAAAGTAAAAAAGTTTTAGAAGGTAAATTTTCTTTAATAACTTTCAAATTGTAAAGTTCGGGACGCTATTATCGACAAGACCTTGGCCTCGGGCTTGTTTAGGAGCTAATAATTTCTACTTCTAGTAGAAGTGCTTTGTGAAAAAGGTCAGAGTAAAAGCTCTTTTGAAGAGAGAAAGTTCTAAGCCAAATAGGTTCTCAGGTGCCCATGGTGTCTAAAGAGCCTCTTTGAATATCTTTCAATGAAAAGGTTCAAAAATCTTGAGTTTTTGTAACATTACTCTCGGGTAGGCTTTTTAACACTATCTTCCAAATCTGACTTCCCAAAAACCATATTAATTGAGCATGAAACTGCTTTTCTTTCTTTTTTCCCCTTACCCCTGTTTATCCTCGACATGTAGAGATGCTTGTAAGTACGACAAAATAAAGCTACTAAAGACACCTTTATACCTTAAACGTGTTTAGGACAGTATATATTATTATCAACAAGATTTTGGGCTTGTTTAGTCTACTAAGTAGAGCAAGTAATTTGAGATTACAATTTAAAAACCGTAGAGTCTCGAAAGCTTTTGGCGGTCTTTGGAGTCTCGAAAGCTTTGTCCGACTTTGAAAAACCACACAAAACAGCATGAAACCATCCCGGCATCCCCCGTCGCCCCCCCCCCCCCAAACAGCAGGTAGAGATGCTTTTAAGTAAAATCAATGTTCTAATTGAAGAATTCAGTTTTAACCATTGTACTTTCAATCACTGATTATCAACAGGCAAATGAAAAGTAGACCATTTATTCATGACTAACCGGGAAGTCTTTCATCTGCTGTTTCTGCAAAGCTGCGCCGGAAGAGGCTTCAGAATCAAGCACAACCCATTGAACACTGGACCAATCATTCTTGAAATTCTGAACGATTGAAATGGCATTCTCTATTGCCATCATTCTTCCATGGCCAACCGCCGTCAGATACCAGAAAAATCAACAACAGGAAACCTCAAATTCCACGGCCCATTGTTTTTCCTCGATCCCAATTAATGCATGAAAACCCACAAATCTTCTACACCCAAACCCCAGTTCTCCGCCACCCTTTTACGGATCAAAAATTACCGAATCGCCGGGTGGAGGTAGTAATTATGCCGGTAACCTACAACAACGTTACTTATGTTCGTTATTTCTGAGTCTATATCATGATCGTTCAAGTGATCAGCAGCCCGGCAGCGGTGAACGACACCGTATGTGGGGCTCCAGCTGTCTAAATTGGTGGTGGCGCTGCCGTTTGCCATTGCTAAATTATTAGTATAACGTGAAAAACTGAAAATGCATATACAAAAAATAAAAATATATCCCCAACGAAAAGGTCGAAAAACGGTTAAAAGAACCTGGAGAAATGTCGGATTTTCGGATAGCTTATTCATGTAGTAACTGCTTTAAGTGCTTATTTTCGTTGATCTTTTTACAGTGGATAATTCATTTCCTTGTCATCAGTGGTACTGAAAAAAGTCTTCAATATGAATGCCCCATTTTTACTTTTAAGATTTTCCTTCTTCCTTTCCAATTCTTTTGTTTTTCAACTCTTTATGTAACAATTGCGACTTCACTTAAGGCTTTCCTTAATCAAAAGCCTCGCCACATTTCTCCTAGTCTTTGTTACCTATGGTCCAGGCCAGTGTAAGAGTATCTCCAATGAAATGTAAATCGGAGAAATTTTTCTGCCACACCATTTAAATAAACTATGTAGTAAACAATGTCTGTATTACCCACTCTCCTATTTTTTTTTCCATTCTATCCCATCTTACTGTATCATCTACTTATATATTGACAAGTATCATATTATTTCATACAATTGACATGACCATTAGAGATGCTTTATACCAATTTTCACTAATTCAAGCCACATATGAAGCAATCCACCTTATACCATTAGAGATACTCGAAGAGCCAGAACATAAATTTAGTAAGAATACACTTTAATTTAACTATACGAGCGTGTCATTCTATTCTAAACTATGTGTACATACACAATGAAGGTAAAAAATGTATCATTCAATGCCACATTGATATGGTGCCAAGCACTACTCCACAATTTTTTATATAAAATTTGCAGTCATCTCCACTCCTCACCTTCTCGTACTCATGCCGTTATGCGCAATATGTGACTCGTATATTTTATATTTCTCATTTCCTCTAGATATATTAGATTGGATATATAAATGCACAAGAAGAATATTCTCCGTATGTAAGATTGCAATTCGTTGTTGCAATGGTGTGGCACTTCGATAAGAATTGTGAAGAGTGTCCATGTAATAAACATAGATGTGAGGCCCAGAATTTTGATATGGAAACTCGGTGTATGTGACAGTGAAGGGGAATGTGTCATATACGGCAAGTGTCTCCGTTTAGTGTCTCCTGATCAACTTTCGTGAGGCCCAATCTCACGAATCTAAAGTTCATTCCTTGAGATGTGGATGGTTGCTGGGAAGTCCTTAGATGGTGTCCAATAAATCCTTTGTAGGACTAAAATGAAATAAATAAAATGTATAACTATACAAACTAAGATATTAATTGATATTAATTGATTGCCAAAAAATATATATACATACATATATATATATATATGAAGTAAGATATTAATTTGATATCTTGTCCATGCGTAAAAAATTTATGAGACACAGACAATTTGGTACGACTCTTGTAAAAATGTCTATCATAAGCTTAAGTACAAGATATAGAGAATTTGAGTATTTTATTATGCAATCATGAGACAGATTACCCTCATACTGATCTAGTGTGACACCATTCGTTATTTAAAAAAAAAAAAAAAGACTCACTTTTTTAGAACAAATATTGGTGTCAGATTACCATGGGGGCAAGATAAACTGTTACTACTATAATTGCATGATAAAATTTTTGATAGAAAAAGTATACAGCATTGTTTACCCCTTCATCTTCATGTTCCCCTCTTCAATTGCTTACACTTTCTCCTCGCAGTCATCTTTTCTCCTCTCATCATTGGATAATTAGATTCACCGCTATAACAATATAACTCAAAATTGCCACTACCCTTCTTTTCAGTATTCTAAAATACTTACTAAAAAGCATAAAGCATGAGGAGATGTCTAACTCATACATTGAAAATGACAAATGACCAAATACCCAATGATACTACTCTCCCTTGCTTGTTTACTTACAAAATGACTCGGTAAGGGTGTGTGCATCTTTTTGCCCCACTCTTATTTTGACATTTTTATAGACCAAGTCAACAGGTGAGTAAGGTAGCATTACTCATATCCTTTTTAATACATTATTAATTAATCAATTCGACAATCAAGTTCACGCCTCAGTATTGACAGATAACAATTTTTACATCCGAAATCACAACCTCCAACCAGAACCAAAAGTGAAATTACAATGTCACACAAATAAATATCAAGGATTCACCATCTGCGTTGCAAATTGAATCCCTGTCCCTGTCGTCCCCGCCTTTCTCATGTGAGGGGTGGCATGAAAAAAGCAGGATCACTTCAACCAGTCGAAGCAAGGGCAAAGCCCCCAACAAAATCTTGAAGGATATGAATCTTTCAAATAGACCTCTCTCCCAGTTCCAATGAGATAGAAACTGAAGGAGCGACTCCCATGAGTCATGGTTATGCGAGTCACTGGTACAACAGAGATTGTATGTCTCTCGCATATGACCCTTGCTGTTGGAGGTACAGGTGCCCTTTCTGCAATTACTTCAGAAGAAAACTTGTTAAGGAAGTATGAATCAGCAAAGTATGCAGGTGTGCACTGGTAGGCCTGGTTATTGCACAACTGCACGCCTTTTGCTCTGTGGAATACTTCGTCTGGAACTGAAGCTGCTCCACTTGTTGCACTTACTTTTCTAGCTAAAAGGGTCTTCCTGAAAAGTCGAACACCCAATAATATTTGAACTCAGTATTCTTGAAATTCAATTTTAAGGTCACCTGATAGTAGCTTGCTAAGTGCATCCTTCATGCGTACTTCATTATACACAACTCTCTTCACATGAACTTAAGTTTTGTACTACTCATTAGAATACTTATCTAAAATTTTAATCAGCTGCCTAAAAACCATTCTGTACTACCATATTTTCTCAAGCTTAAATTACAATAAAAAATGAACCAGAGGGTCGCAAGGAGATATAATCATGCTACAGAAACAAAGAGAAATGCAGCACTGCACATTCCGGAGACAATAAACCTTGTTTATCTATATCATCATTCAGTTTTGTTCTTTCTTTAACTGACTGAGATGGTATTTAGATGTAGAGCTATTTTTCAGCAATCAATATGCATACCATCTAATGACAGCAACTTGGCGTATCAAAAGAGAGCCACCACCTTGACACGTCTCACACTTCACTAATCCGCTCGATCCACAAGTTGCACAAGGAATCAATCCCTTGCCATTACATTTCCGGCATCTGCACCAGTGAAATTTTCAAATGAAACTTGCACTAAATGCAGTACTCATTTTCCACAAAGAAGAAGATCAACTAACTAAACCATTAAGTAATAACCTTTATTGGAAGGTAACGTTCATATGTCCCCCTTCCCATCTTGTACATATTTTCTTTTCTATGCAATAAATTGCATCTCGGGCTTAGATTTTTGAGCCGAGATTTTTCTTGAGTAGTTAGTCATTAATTGGTCTTCCAAATAAAGACCACGTAACATTAGACAATGTATCAAAATGATAAACGCTTAAATAGGTTAAATACATGAGTATGACAAAAGCTGCTCACACTGTATCTGATCCATCTCTATGAGCAATTAAGCCTCTCCCATAACAAGCGGGACATGGAGACATCTGATTCTCCTTATAAGAATCTGGCTCGTGATCTTTATTGCAAGTGGGACAAACAAAATTTCCTCGTCCCGCACAACCTATGTAAATTCCATAAAAAAAACAAGCGTGTTATGCTTATTATTATTGATCCTAGCAAATTGGAGATCGTAACAATTACCAGGAGCAAATAAAATTACCAGAGTTGATCCCGATATTAGCTAAAAACTACAAAAAACCTGTCTTTAAAGAACCAGAGTACCCAATTCTTATAGCAATACCTGAGCATTTCTCAATGTTTTCTGAATGCGGAATCTTGGTCCGGGATTCTTTTTCAGGTAGAAATAGTGCAGGAAACTCAGACCTTAAGTCCAATTCCCATATTCCAAGTTCAGGTCCCTCATTCTTTCCATCAATTTTGCCACCAGAGTATGGTTCCTTCTCTGTTATTGTTTCCCTTTCTTCAATAAAGGTCTCAAGAGTTCCCACATAAACATTGCAATCTTCCACTGCATGTATATTCCAAGTCCGAGCTGGACGACTTCCCCAACAGCAACGATGTCCAACGTGATCTAAGAGTAGTTCTCGTATTTCCACCTCATCCAGTACCTGCCTGTGCTGTACCCCAATGGATTAGCACATTATACTGCTCAAATTTAGAAAGACAATAATAGATTGTATTGATCCATCATAGAAACTGAGGAAAATGGCGTTCAATATGATAACCAACAGGGATTTGGAAACAAAAACCATTTCATGAGGTAGTTTGAATAGAGTTGCACATATAAAAAATATGAGCAAGTGGAATGCCTGATAGGGTTCAAGTCCCCCCTTTCTGTTTGATCTTAACTTATTGATTCTTTGTTATCTTCTAGTTATTTTCATCTAATTTAAGAAAGTCAGTATAGAAACAGAGTAACTAATCAATTTCTTAATGTCTTTCAACTGTTCCTAGAGGGAGAGAATCTGCAGCATGTCTGTCAGATGCATCCTTCTAGAACATAAACCACACAAGCATTCTCCATAATATAAATAATATCAATTGGAGGAACCGCTAAGGGCTTCCATACAGGAATCAATTATAAAAATCGGAAGTTTACGGTTCCACATGTTTAATATTCTTAATCTTTCCAAGTGGTAAACAGCCAAAAGATTTTGGACGTCCAGCATTACAGCTCTTCTTTTAGTGTGAATCAGAAACTCCACTTTAGGAATGCTTAAGATTCAATGTACAAGATGGATGATTCCATCTATCAGAATCAATAGTATGTATTTTGGTTCTTGTAACACAAACATACAGAACTTATGTTGATTCAGCAAACACAAGTAAGAAATCAGCCAGGGCATAACTCTTACCCTTAACAACAAACAAATCCATTCTTTGGGTGAATGGATGATTCAGATTGGAACATATAGAGTCCAGTGGACAGAAATGCCACTGGAATTGTCAATCCTATGTTGGCAAATCACGCTTCATTCGAGAATTGGAACCACAACAGAAAAATTAACCTTAAAAATTGTGATCAAAGGTCTAAAATTACATATCCCCGAGAAAAATGCAAAGCCAGTTAACTTTAAAATAAATTCTATTCAAATTACATATTTAATTGAAACTAAGTTACCGAAAGAGGGAAGCATATTCAAAGGTTACCTGCCTACTTCAGTACCATTTCCCCCAAAGTGACCATAATATCCCCCCGGAGGATAACCAATCGCTTGTGCTGCAATAATAGAACCATTATTTATGATCTGAGAAAATTGTATGATGGTGGTTATGAGCAACATGTTAAGTAATGTAAAACTGGAATTAGAAAAATGCTGCTATAGAAAGAACAAGTCAATAACAAGGAAATCTATAGTTTAGCAGGAATTGAGATCGAAATCTACAAAGTCGTCAAAGTCATCTTATGCTTTGGCTGCTGGCTTAGTTAGGCTTTACGTATTAATAGTTCAGGGTGATTAGAGATGATATTAAGACCATATCTTCTATTAAGCTCAATCCAACTTGTCAAAAGCAAATAATTAGAGTTGTTACAGCTAAAATCCAAACAGCTAACTGACCCAATTTATATGCTCAGTGTGAAAAACCACACCCACACATCAACAACTTATTTAAAAAATAAAGAAAACCATAGAAGAAATACTGAATAACAATGGAGACATACAAATAATCCATCACTTGATTTCTAAGAAATGCAAGAAATTGCAATGATGAATGATCACTTCCGGATCTCTCATTTTCAATTCAAATTGAACAAGATTCAGACGTAATATTGACAAAAGAAAACCTAGAAAACTACAGAATATCTGACATTACCATTAGGATAAGGATAGAGATGCTCACGTTCGGAGGACCCAACCAAAGGATAGAGATGCTGACGTTCGGAGGACCCAACAGAAGGGGCATGTAAAGGAGGGTACGGGTCCGAAAAAGCAGCGGCGGATCGAATTTCATCTAAGCTCACTTCCGCGCCGGTCAAGAAAGCCGTTGGAATTGTCGACCCGGCCCGGGACACGTGTTCGTAAGTACTCCATCTTTCAGTTCCTTTGTCACTTTTCTCTGTACAGAACGTTTACATATATCCCAGAAGGTATGAGATTATGAAAGTAAAAGTAATCCACAGAAAGTTGGAAACTTTATGAGGAAGATGAACCTGACGACAGCAAAGGGGCTTCCATTTTCGCAAGCAGAGGGACGAATATGAATTTCCAACTATGAAGTGAGATGAGATAATGGGAAAAATCATGTGAACGTCGAGGACTAATTAATATGAGAAATTTTGCCTTAATCGAGAAGGAAACATGACTTACACGATTTCTTCGAGCTCCACTTGAGTCTACATGAAAGTCGTTTTCTTGACAGGGGAGGGGACTGCAGGCTGGGTCTTTTGTTTCAAACAATAAAAATATTATAGTGCTGATTTTTTTTCCATTTTTATTTATTTTATTTTATTTTTTTTGGAAACGAAGGATACTGCTAATGTTGATCATAAGATCAGAACCTTGGAGAAAAGAAGATGGCTGCGAGACAGATAAGACAGTTAATGGTATTTTTTTAGTCCGTTGAAGAGAAAACCACATTTACCACTCGCTGCCAAATTTACAAGATTCATAGGTATATAGTCCAATAGCATTTAAATTTCACTCTTAATTAAAAGTTTGATTCCCCTTCCTATAATCTTTTTGTGTAATTCAAAAAAAAAAGCTTTTACTCAAACAATATATGTTTATTTTCATATTATTATTTTTTTTCATTTAATAAGTTATTATATTCAATCAAATTGAACTTATTCTGATTGTGTTATGGATTTTACTCTATTTACTCTATTTTACGTTCATTAATTTAAGATTTTACAGTATAAAAACACATATATTGTTTTCATATACACACAACTAAACGATGTAATATTATAGCTTTAATTTTTTTCTGAATAATAAAGTTTAATCCTCTTAAATGGCTTATATTATCTGATATTATCTTCTCATGCAACGCACGGTGAAATAACCAGTATATTTATTATTAAGGCATGCCACGTCTATCTCAATTTTTTCTAGTTTAAGGCCCGATACATTTCAATAGCCGATCTCTCGCGTCTCCCCTTACATTTAAAGCATTCACAATCAACAGTGTCAACTATTGTATATTTGGTAAAGGATATTGATATTACAATGAAAAATATTTTCAATGCGATAAAGTTGATTGTGCGACTTTAACAACTTATTACTAGGTTTTTATTTAAAAAATAAAAGAAGGCTTATAGTGATTCATTACATTAACGGTAGACATTGTTATTAACACTACGAGTTGTGATCTCCTCCCAGGTGAGTGGCGGGATAGCCCGCCACCCAGCTACATGGGTGGATGTCATTGGGCAACCCCCATATGCCTGGCCCAGGCACATGGGGGAGGTCCAGGCGCATGGGGGCTGCCCAGTGACAACCCTCCATGTCACCCGTCTGGCTGGCTTTTTAGTGGGAGGAGATCATTTTTATTGATATTACAGTTGAAGATCACGTGTGTTTTCACCATTGGCCACCTCGAGTGACTATGGGGATGGCAAAATCACCGCGGCCTGCAAAGCCCCGCCCGGGCAACATCTCCAACTCTGGCCAAAGCTTTCTTCTCTTCCTTTTCTTTCTTTCTTTTTTCATTTTTTTTCCTCCCTTGGAATTTCTATCACTATTGCTATATTTCTTACAACGGTTAAAAAATTTAAATATTTTTTTTTTGTCAACTTCGTTTTTATATATATTATTATCAATATAACCCTACCAAGTCCATTTTTTATAAAATAATGCTTTTAATTCAGATTTTCTCAGAACTTGTTCTAAGGAGCTTTAATATGTAAATCAAATCAAATTTGGTAATGCATACAACATATTCCACATAATAAAATAAAATAAATATTCACATTTCTAATAATCTTTTTTTTTTTTTTTTAACATTCCGACCAATATGTTCTCACAATAAATCAACTTTCATAGTCATCTAATATAAAGCTCCCATAAGCATGCTATCTATCAAAAATTATCTACCAATATTATAAGACTCGTGCTTTTGTTTTCTTTTTAACATAACAAACACCATTGTCTTTAAAACAAAAATGAAACTACATGACACCAACCATAGTACACCTATAACACTAACTTAATTGACAGCCGTTGACCTCGGTTTTAGGAGAACTCTTTCAACCAACAGGAATACTAGCGTCGAATATTAAAATCATGACCTAAAATTTAGTCTGACCCTGCAAAAATAATGAACAATTGATAAGGGCATAAAATATATAATTGCATCTAAGTAGAGTTGTTAAATGATTGGTAAGTTAATTTTTAATACAACACAAGAATAGAAACGAGAAACGAAACACCCTTTTGGGTTTTCCCTTTCGACAAAACATAATTAAGTATAAGTTTTATCAAACGCCTAACAAATAACATGGTAGTCTAATGCCACTTTCGGGAGATGGCGTTATGACACGTCCCATATTATGTGAGTACATGGATACACGCCATGTGAATAAATCGGAATTTCTAGAAAAGTTTCAATAACATTTAGAGAACAAATTGAAAAGCTCACTCGACTCGAGTAAAAAACTTAAACATCAATCTCACTATTATTAATATTAGCAGATAATATCTCTACGATGTCATTCGCTGACATGGGCGCGGGTGTGCGAGTTCGACAACTAAAGGACACCAATAGGGGTACGATTGCTTATATTGATCCCTTATGACCAACGGACGGTGTAAAGTACCTACCTTATGCTCTTGACGGTAGCAAATTATGAGTTTTTTTTTCAAAACTAGATAAGGCTATTTTTAAGGAGCCTTATTGCTTATTTGACATGAATCTAATACAAACAGCCCCGCTTGTACATCAGAGTAAAGTTGTTTTTATTAGATTCATACCACATCAAAGTAAGGCTCCTATATAAGGAGTCTTATCTATCTTCTAAGAAAATTTCAACAAATTATTTCTTTTTGAGTAATTTGCAGCAAATGTCTCCAGTCTTTACATTCATTTGTACTTTTGTCCCTAACTATTAAATCTAGATGAATAGATCCCCAAACTTTTTATTCATTTTTTACTTTTATTTAGATGTATATATTTAATTATTAAAATATTAGTATCTATTTGGCAACCATTTTAATGACATTCTATTATAAATAAAATTAAATTTGAAATTTATGTCATTTAGTATTATAGAAAAGTAACATGTGTGTAGGATGATAAAACAGTCATGTAAAACTTAATTTGAAATTTTATCATATGCACGTGTCACTTTTCTATGCAAATGTGTCATTTTTCTATATTCTCAACGTGAATTTAAAATTTAATTTTGATTATAATAATATTTCATTTAAATGGTTGCTAGACGGGCCCTAATATTTTAATAGTTAATAAATGTATGTATTTAGATAAAAGTGCAAACGAATACAAATATTGGAGACCTGTTTGTCTAGATTAAAAGGTTGGCAATGAAAGTACAAATGAATGTAAAGATTAGAGACTTTTGCTGCAAATTACCCTTTGTTTTTCGAAATAGAATTTAATTGAAGAAATCACATTCACACAACAGGTGATACATATGGTATACCATACAAATCTTTATTTCTCATTTTGTAAAATTTATTTAATTTTGAAATAAGTATGATTAATTTACTTATAGGAAAATAAACTCTATGGCTGATTGCAAAAAAATAGACTCATAGTGCATATTAGTCTTCTCATTCTATTTTAAACTTGAATTTAGTCAAATAATTATATCTACATATTTCGTGAGCCTCAAATGTATTATACGAATCTCCATTTATCAAGTCCACTCGTTACTTCTCTGAATTAATTACCCGATATGCTACTGAAACTTATGAAAATGTTATCTAATTTGTGACTCTCTTTAAAAATGTAACGGACTTGATGACATGACTAACGGAATTTACCACGTGGCATCTTGACCGTTATTTTCTTAACCATGTGTTAATAGAGTGGCAAATGAGATAACATTTTCAAAAGTTTAGTGGCATATCGAGTGAGTTTTAAAGTACAATATTATTTGAGATAACTTGTTAAAAGTACAGTGGCATGTCGGGTAATAAATTTTGTTGCAACTTTATTCTTTATGAGAAACATATCTTCAATATTAGATGACCGTATTGGATGTTTAATGTCAATAGTATAATTATTACTCTATACTTGGTATTTTGCATTTGAGAAACTTTATTTGGAGTATATCGACAGTATAAATTATGTTATCAAATGCATTTATTGATTACCCATTGGAACTTGACAGTATGGATGATACTACAATTTGTACATAAATTTATAATGAGAAGTTCTACCTACTTTCCACTAAAATGAAGCACACAACTTCCTTCCAAAATGTGAAAAAATAATGCCAATATTTTAAATCTATTATGTTCTACAAAATCTAAAGATGCAACAGAGTATACTACTATTGATGTGTAGGATGGTGATGATGATAGGAAATTATCTCTCTCCATCACTTTTTCCCCTTCCTCTCCCTCTCACTTTCTCAATTTTCTATTTTTTAAAGCAACTTCTAAATAATAATATATTACATAGAAAAATTTAAAGCTCTCAAGTTTTGTAATGTAAATGTTTCAATTTACGATATGATATATATCATAAAGCGGTCATCTAAAATTGAAAATACATTTCTCATATAGAACAACGTTGAGATCAAAATTAATTACCTGAAATGTCACTATACTTATAAAAAATTATTTTGTATACCATTATACTTTATAAAACTTTCCTCATATACTACTAAACTTGTGAAAATGTTATCTTATTTGCCACTCCATCAATACCCGGTTAAAAAAATAATGGTCAAAATGTCACCTGTTAAATTCTGTTAGCCATGTCATCAAATTTGTTACATTTTTAATGGGAGTGGTAAATGTGATAATACTTTCACAAGTTCAGTGATATATTAGGTGAATTTTAAAATACAATAACATTTGAGATAATTTTTTAAAAGTATAACTTCTTGAGAGTACAGTGATATTTCAATAATTAACTCTTCTCTTATTTCAGGGGGGAAAATAGGACGGGGTACACTAACCTTAAGACCATGCCGACAAAAGTAAAGTTAAAAATTGGGCTGATACGGTAGAAAATAAGAACATCAAGGATGTAATGGCAATTTAACGCTATTTAATTGCAAATAAAGGTTTAATCGTTACTTAACACGATCCCTGGTTAAACGTATTGCTTTTGATTGTCAGTTGAATGCCTTGGATCCTTGTAAGCCAAGAAACTGAACTCTCTGATTAGGTTTTGATTTATTCTGCGAAAATTTCATCTCAGAAATTTGTCAGGTGTGTGAGATTTTCTTCTTTTTTTTTGGTTTTTAGATCGGAAGAGTGGATTGGAACTCTATGATTATCTGGGTTTTTATCATTTGTTCGTTTTAGGTGTTTGCCTGTGATAATTGGATTGCAATGTCTGGTTCGGTCAAATTTGCCGATGTACATAGAGATGATTTTCCCTATTTTTCACTGCTCGGATTTTTTGGGGTTCCCGCAAATCATATGTTGTGATATATGTACAAGTAAAAAATGTGGTATCTTGTATCTGTGGTTTAGCAATTTGCTCAAAGTAGTTGATACATTACACATTGCTTAACTCGGGGATGTTAAAAGTGGCCCAGTCCTCAGACGATATTTTTGTTTCTTTTATAATTTATTTGGGTTATTTGTTTTGGATTATACGTTGAGGCGTAAGTGCACTCGGGTGATAGTTGTGATTGTAACTACCAAGAACAACCAACACGTAATAACTGGCGAATTCAAAAAAATATGTAATTTCTCTTATTGATGACCTTTCCAAATGCAGCGTAACAAAATCATAATGCCCTTAACATTCATGCTTACTCTGAATAGTCTAATAATTAAAGGTGCAACACCAACTTAATAAAACTTGTTGCACGGGACAACTTCTAGAATATCCCTAACCGGTTTACCTGTGGAGGGTAATCTAGTAATTTCGTAGAAATTATATTTTACTGCAATAGTTGGCGGATTCTAGTTTGGTCTTGAAGATAGAGGCTGCTAATTCCACTGACATAGCCAACTATAAATATGGGTCAGTGCCTTTGTGTGTGTGAGTGAGAAATGAACACGCTTAAGAAGTGAGGTGGAGTAGTGCCTTGATGTAGTGTTAAGAGTGAGTAGTGGGAGAAATAAGCTAGTAGCTGAGGTAGTGTGTGATAAGTGTATCATTAGTATTATAATTTTGTGAGTCTTGTGTAATAAGTTTGTGAAGTGATTAACAAAAATAAGTTATATATTTTGGTGTGTCCAAACTCAACAAGTGGCTCCAAAGCTCCAAATTCAACAATAATTCCTTGATAGGGTATAATGTATCCACTCAAATATAAAATAATTTTTGCATACTAATTCCTAACTATAACCATCATAAATATTACCTGGACTTTATATGCTTGAAAATATATTTTCAATCATATTCTAGACGTTACAGTTATTTAAAAGGTGATGAAGGCTAGAGCATATTTTTGTGTATCTTATAATTTATTTGAGTTATCTTAATTGGTCAGTGATTTGGTTTTGATGTATGAAAATGCCTCGAGTTCATTGCCTCACTGAACTACAATGTCTTTGTTTAGGGTGGAGTCTATTTCAAACATTGGGCTAGATGGTGTTTACACGCACGTACTTGATAGAATCCACTGTCTCAAGCCAATTTTCTGTTTTGGGTCAAGACTTTCAGGAGTTTCTCAAACTGAAGCTTAACATTAGCATCAGAACTTTAGTGATCGTCAATTATTTTCTTTCATTTGATTTTGATGAGGGTTGGGCATTGAGGGGATTTGCTTGTAACAGGGAAATTATGCTTTTCATTCTTAAGAGACTTGTGAGGAAAATTCCTGATGAATTTTATTTGATGTGTACTTCATTTTGCATTATTAGGCTTCAACTTCTGGGGTGCTTTATCCATGTGTTTTTTCGCATGTGAATTTAATGTTGGTGCATTTCGGCATTGTTGATTGCCTCATATTTCAAGTTCATTGTCATTTCTCGTTATCAAGAATAATTAGTAGTGCCTGTTTTAAAGCTGCCTGGTCAAAATTTTTGCAATCGTGCAGTCTGTATTAACATCTGGTAACTGAAATTGAGTGACCAGTAACGTCAATTTTTGTTATGTTAATTTATCGTCAAACTATATTTCTGAAGCCACGAAGAACTTGATTCCTTGCAGAAAAAGGAAGAAATTTACATTTGTCATACAGATTGAAGGGCAAAGACTGGAAGATATAACAATAGGGAAAAGATGCTACAGATTCGGCTAAGCAAGCCGTCCAACGAAGGTGTTAGGGTTGCAAAGCAGCAGTTGCCGGCAGAAACGGTTACTGTTGCATGTCCTAATCATCTTGTCTTAGCTGATCTCCCTGTAGCTAAGAGTATTGGCACGGTAAGCTTGATTTCACTTATCAAGACTGCTGGTCGCAGATCCCGTCGCCAACCTGGGGAGCGGGTTCATTTTTGCGTTCGCTGTGACTTCCCTATTGCTATTTATGGGCGCCTGGTATGTGTTATGTCTAATTTTCTTCTGCGTGTAGCTTTTTGAGTTTTGATAGGCTATAGACCCTATGTTATGTAGAAACATGTTAAAAAGAACTGTGGAAGATTTTATGCATCAATATTCATGCATTTCACATCGTCAACAAAGTGATGTCATCGTTGAGGCACATACTCAAATGGAGTGAGTTCAACAGAGAATAGAGGGATTTCCTCTATCAAACAGAAGTTTGCATGGTCTTATCTTACCTGTTATGAATTAGTTGCACACTTACCATTAGCTTCCAAAGTGAATATTTGGAAAAGGAACTTCCACATGATCTGAAGCAATATAAGTTCTTCCATTGTATATGTACCTCTGGCCATGTTATTAAGAGGTTGCCACTGACTAGAAAGCCTTCTAGTAAATTCCTGCTTCAGTGCTTGTTTGCTGAAGTGGAAAAAGAATATTGGCTTCTTTTAGGACATTTATAGACCCTTCGGTTTGTACCAATTACGTCAATTCCAAGGAAGCGATGGTTTGTTTGACTTATCCAATCTGTTAAGTAGGTGTTTTTTCATATTCTCAAATTTTAGTTCATAATAATTTTACATTTTTGCTCTTGGTCCAGTTCTGAATTGAATTCATCATTGAAGACGAGTTTAATTTAGCCATACAGACATTTTAACTACACAAATCAATTGATAATGGAATCATGACACCTGTGTATCTTGGAACATTACTTTTTGCATTCACAAGCATGACGTTTTCTAAGTTACAAATTTTAAAATTGATAAATGAACTCCCTATCAGTCACCAGGGGTCTGAATTCAACAATTCGTATGGATTTCCTCAACAGACTTTATGGGCCCTATTATTATAATTTACTATTTATGCAAAAAATCATCTTGAGAACAAAAATCTCACATAATAAAATTTGCTTACATTGAGCAAGGAAATCTGATGATCTTAACTGGATCTCTAATCTCCATTAGCAGCCATCTCTTAGTTATGGGATCTGCAGTCTTGTTTACATACTTTACTGAGCTGCATATTTATGCTTGCTTTATTAGCAATCTTTAATATGCTCTACATTTTTCTCCTTGGTGTTAACGACCTTATGTTACTGCAGAGCCCTTGTGAGCATGCCTTCTGTTTGGACTGTGCTAGAAGTGATTCTCTTTGTTACCTGTAAGCTAAATGATTTTTCACATTATAAAGTTATTTTACTATTATATTCTACTTGCAATAGCTAAAATATTTCAGCATCCGTGTTTGTGCCTGTATATCTTTTCTCCTCTCCTTGGCAAGGAAATGCCAGGAAGACAGAGAGGGACAAAGAGAAGTTGCAATTCTGGTCCACGGAAAAGAAGCCAATATTGTGGCCCACCGTTGGAAGTAGTCCTTCAGCCACTTGACAAAATTGGGAATTGGTTCTTTAATTGTTTGCTTTAGTTGGCATTACGAGTCACATAAGATAATTTTTCCTCTTGTAGATGTGATGAACGCATTCAGAAGATTCAGACAATCAAATTGATGGAAAGAATCTTCATCTGTGCAGCCCCTCATTGTCTCAAGTCCTTTCTAGGTCAGACTGAATTTCTGTCCCATATAAAACAGAATCATGCTGACATTCTTCCCAATAGGGAAGAATCCAACTCAACCAGCATCAGAAAGACTTCAGCCTCAGATTCCACAGTTCAAGCACCATCAAAGCCAGCTGTTTCCCCAAGTTTAAATTCCCAGCTTCACGATCGTGAGCACAAAGTTCAATGCCATCCATCCAGAGATCAGTTGTCTCCCGGGCCTGCTTTGCACTCTCGGCCGATGCCTCTATTTTCTGGACCAATGCCAAGTCATACGTCAGAGCAGCGTCCTGATGGTAACCAATCTGTAGTCTTTGATGGGTTTGGCCTGCAGAACCGATTGCCTCAGCAAACTTTAGATCCAGGTGGCCTCCAACAGGATCTTTCTGGCAAGTTTATTGACATTACATTAACAACTCTCTCTCTCTCTCTCTCTCTCTCTGGGGCGTGTGTGTGTGGATTATGAATTTCCATCAACCTCCTTTGCAGGGTCAATAAATCAACATGCAGTCCTTGCTCCATTGCAATTTGGTTATGTTCCCTATGTGCCTAATGGAACCCAACAAATCTATGGCACTTCCCATGATACTGCAAGGCCAGATTTAGCACCAGAAGTTGGACTAGGACGGGGTTTGCTCTTAAATTTCCAGCCA
>CAVNYN010212829.1:0-102976 GCA_963692815.1 Nyctanthes arbor-tristis
TTTGGTTGCGCTGGAAGCCTGAATAAATTAACTGAGAATGCATACAGAGATTTATCCTTCCAGAAATTTCGAGAATCCTTTCGATACTCAGCAGGAATTGGCGTCATTTTGCCCACCAATTTATTCCGCATGGAGGTCAGTTATCTGTCCTAAACCATCTATCAATTTTGTTTGCTCATGTTGGCTTTGGTAAAAGGACTTACCCGATTGAGAACCACTTTTTGTTTAGGATTTTTTAGTCAAGCGTCAGCCATCTCCTACCTGTAACTAAATTCTCTATCTGCAGTTAAGACATTAAGGGCATGTTCTTCGTTGCTACAAAAGAAATAATTTTTGTAAAATGTGATGTTTTGGGAGCGTGTGTGGTAGAGAAGTAGGCAGGGATTATAGAGAAATGCAAAAACTAAATTTTCTATAGAGAATTTGTGGTTGACATAGAAATTTAACTCATTGACTAGCTTTTTAGTAAATAAAAAACTCCCAAAAACAAGTTCTTAAGGCACATAAGGAAGAGAAGCAATACAATTTGTAAAGATCAATATATTTTTGCCTTCAGAAATACTTGCGGGGAATAATTCACCCAAAAAAAAAAAAGGATTGTGAATGGCATATCAACTGGAAAATTTGATGTTTTTCTCACCATAATAAAATGGCTAATAAGATGACCGAGGACCATAAAGAAACAGCAGATTGGGAGAAAGAGGAACAACAAAAGATCTGGGAGGGGATGTGTTTTTGTGTTATAACATGCTTTTTAAATAATTGTTTGACATTCGAGAAGTTGGATCAACGATGGTTTTGTCTTTATTCTTCTACATTTTATTTTATATGCTTGTTCGACATCCTGACAGTTTGATCTCATTATCACCAGGCAAACCTCTGTTATATAAAAAAACATGAACAGGATCAGGCGGGCTTATTCTGCCCATCATCATCAGGCAAGTTTGGTGTGCAGTTTAACTTCTCTGCTCCACTATAGTAAATTTGGTAAATCTGCCCTTTCTTGATGTCCAATGGCATGAAACTGACTTCAAGGACTACTGTGCAAACTAAATGAGAGAATTTCCAAATTTCCCTAACCGGCCAATTTAGACTACTTCAAGATTTGCTATTCCGAATTTAGGCAATTTTTGTGATTCAAATTTGCAGTTTGTTGACTAACCAGTGTATTAGCAGTGGATCTTGGAGTTTATTTCAGATTGGTTGTTAACTTGTTAATCGATTTATTTTATTTTATGAATGAGAATGTGTGTGTCCACCGCATCCCATTTGTTCCATCTTTAAATAATTTTTGCCCTCGACTATTCTTGCATTTAAAACCTTGATTTGAAACTTTAGGTGTGTGCGCTTTGAGATATATATATATCACTACTGTATATAAACATTTTCTGAGGTTTATTGTTGCTCAGCACAGTGTCTTTACCAAATTGCCTTGACTTTTTCTTTACCACTATTGTCTGGCTACTATTGTTTTTCAGCCTTCTAACCAATTTTATATTTGCCCAACTTGCACGCCGTTAAGACAAATTACTGGCTCTTCTTGGACATTTACAAAGTGTTTGGCTAGGTTGTTTATAATCAATTTTCATAATAATCGGTCACAAGATATCATTTTATTTATTCATTTTTTTCAAAAAGTCAAAAAGTAAAAGTTAAGCCGTAAATTTTTATTTTTTACCAAAAACAACAATATAATGATATCACATAGTATATTATAATTAAACAAATAATCAACATAGTTGTCAAGAAGTTGATGGTTAAGACAATAGACTATGACCGATCAAACTATGACTTCTTGAACATTTGTGTCAAGAAATTGCTGGACAAGCTGGCCTTTTTTTGTCTCCGAAACTTAGTCGTCGTGAGAAAAAATTGAGGATAAATAAATTACGCAAACGTCACTAATTTTTGTATCCATTTGCACTTTCCACGCCAACCATTAAATTTAGATTAGCAAACCCCCAACTTTTTGAAAATGGATGCCGTTCGTCCAAATAAATGAATTTCTACGGATACGCTTCATCTGGGAACCTACACGACGCTCTTCCGATCTGTCTCATTTACTTTGTTCACATTTTCTTTTTGATTTGTCACATTTATTTTGCCATAAAATTTCACAAAAGATCGCCAACCTTCGCAAAAAGTAACAATTTCATCTATAACTTTTTTTTCAAGCATATATATCAAAGAGGAGTGTTTGGAGCAAACCTTGAGTTATTTCCACACTTGGAGATTATATTGGTCTATGTTTTTTTCCCCAAAATCTCTTGGAATAGGCATTGTAATATCGACAAATGGTATTAGAGCTATGGTAGAAGGATCAAAGTTGTAACGACCCGCTCCACTTTAACATGATATTGTCTCATTTGGGCTTAGCCCGCACAGTTTGTTCTTGGGTTCTCACCCAAAAAGCTTCTTGTTAAATGGAGTAGATCTATTAACTTAACAACTGGTCTTATTTTATCTACCCAAGCAATGATCTGATTGAGACTGTCATAATCACCTCACCTAAATGGGCCCAACGTCCTCGTTGGCCACACTTCCGGTTGGGCTATGTTCTGATACCATCTATAATAACGCATTCTACATTGACATGATATTGTCCGCTTTAGGCCAAGCCTGCACGGATTTACTCTTGGATTCTCACTCAAAAGACCTCATGTCAGATGGAGTGGATCTCTTAACTTAAGAACTAGTTTTCTTTTTTTTACCCAAGCAATGTGGGATTGAGGCTGTCACATATGTAACGACCCGTTCCACTTTGATATGATATTGTCCGCTTTGGGCTTAGCCTACACAGTTTTACTCTTGGGTTCTCACCCAGAAAGTCTTATGTCAGATAGAGTGGATCTCTTAACTTAAGAACTGGTCTCTTTTTCTTTACCCAAGCCACGTAGGATTGAGGCTGTCACAATAAAAAGCCCCATGGTAGTTGGAATGAGTCTCTTAGCTTATAAACCGGTATGTCTTTCTCTGCTCAAGCGATGTGGGATTGAAGCTATCATAATCACCCCACCTAAGGGGGCTCAACGTCCTCGTTGGCCACAATTCCAGTTGAGCTCTGCTCTGATACCATCTGTAACGACCAACTCTACTTTGACACGATATTGTCCTCTTTGGGCCTAGTCCGCATGGTTTTGCTCTTGGATTCTTACTCAAAAGGCCTCATGTCAGAGGGAGTGGATCTCTTAACTTAAGAACTGGTCTCCTTTTCTCTACCCAAGCGATGTGAGATTGAGACTGTCACAAAAGTGGTGGAAAAACTCTGAATCGCGCAGAACAACATCGGGTAGTTTTGAAAATTTTCAAAAAATCGCGACCCTTAAAGCCTGATTCGAGCCAAACTAGATGTCGGCTAGAGAAACCGAGACCAGACCCAGACTTATGGCGGTGAAGGTGGTTTTCCGGCGAGCTTTTGCATCGTGGCTAGTGGTGCACCATTTCAAAACAATTATACTCTGGATTCCTTTATTTTCAAGTACCGAAGACCACAAATGATCTTTTTCAACGGTGCTGGGTAATATTACACTAAACTTTCCCTTTTAGAAGCATGTTTTAGGTTGTTGATTACCTTTGATGCTTGGATTTTGTGTGAAAGTTTAGATGATGTGATTATATCAATTTTGTGCTCTCTTATTTGCCATAACATTGTTAGTTGACTGTTTGATTGAATTTCTTGAGTGGTCTTGGATTGGCACTTAGTGTGGATTACTTGTCTTTAATACCAAAAAATTTGTATTTGGTGAATATTGTCATGTGCATGAATATGGTGTGGTTTGCATCATATTAGAAAGTGATTTCGATATTAGATTGGTTTAGGTTGTGTTTGTGTGTTTGGTGGATGAGTGACTCTAAAATTGATCAAAATCCTATCTTTGAATTGTATCTCCCTTTAAGTCACCCGCCATGAGTTCAAAAGTGGAATTGTTACCATTTGATAGAAAGGGAGATTACTAAATTTGGAAGCAAAAAATGAAAGTCATTTTAATTCAACAAAGGGTTGCTAAAACACTTGATGATCCCAGCACATATTCTGCTGCATTAAATGCTAAACATGATGAAATTGCTGATATGAATGAAATTGCATATAGTTCTATCATTCTGCATTTTTCTGATGAATATTGTGAGACAAATTGATCAACATAAGACTGCTAAGGAATTGTGGGAAACTCTTGACAAGATGTTTTTGACAAAAATATTGCCAAACAAGATTTTCTTGCTTGAAAAGCTTTTGAGTTTTAAAATGAACACTGAAGAGGACATCGAGTCCAATCTCGCTGATTTTAACAAGATTGTCTAGAGTTTGGCCCACGATGAAAAGAAATTTGATGATGAAGATTTTGCTGTCATACTTTTAAACTCTCTTCTTGATTCATATCATAATACTAGGAATGCCACCAAGTATGGTAGAGATAAGTTGACTCAGGCTATCGTGATAAATGCCTTGAAGTCTAGAGAGTTGGTGGTCAAGAAATAGTCATAGGGCATGAGAGAGGAGAGCTTGTTTAGTGGTACTCGGGGGAGGTATGAGTCCAGGGAGGGTAACTCTAGCTCTAGTCATAAAAAGAGTAGAGGAAAGTCAAGGGGTAGGTCTAAGTCTCGGGTAAGAGTGATAAGAGGTGCTATTACTATAATTTAGTGGGGCATTTTAAGAGAGACTGTCCAGACCTCAAAGAGAAGTAGAAAGCACAGTAGAGTCATGATCAGTCTTTAGTTGTTATTGCTGATTCCTTTTATCATGACTTGGATATCAATACAATTATTGATACTGGTACTGCTAGTGACTAGTGGAATCTGCAAGCTATGACTGTGTACAGTATTGACTTTGTGAAGGAGTGGATCCTAGATACAGGTGCCACCACTCATATGTGTCCTCATAGATCTTAGTTTTATAATTACAGAGAAGTTGATCCAAGGAAAGCCTATTTGGGAGATAACACGTCACATACTATGGAGGGTGTAGGAGAGATTGCCATTAGGATGTATGATGGTTTTGTCAGACCTCTATTTGGTGTTAGGTATGTCCAGGGATGGCTAGGAATCTAATTTCTATGAGCGTTCTGGAGGATCAAGGCTATAAATTTGGATCTTACTGTGGTATTGTTAAGATTGGAAAGGGATCTTTAGTTGTAATGAAAGGGCCACAGAGGAATGGGTTGTATGTCCTTCAAGGTAAAACCTTAGAGAGCAAAGAGTCAGCTCTATCTTCGGTTGTTGAGAATAGGTCAGATCTTTAGCATAGAAGGATGTGACACGTTGAGAATAGAGGGCTGAAATGTCTTAGTGACCAGAAGTTGCTAGGGAAGAATGGTGTTGCACCTTTGAGCTTTTATGATATGTGTGTTCTAGGAAAGTCACACAGAGTTAGCTTTGAGATTGGTGAGCACTACGCTAAGCACCCTCTTGATTACATTCATATAGACTTGTGGAAACCAGAAAAACATTCCACATTTGGGGGAAACAGAGTTTTTCTGTCCATTGTCGATGACCACTCAAGAGAGATTTGGGAGTATCTCCTTAAATCCAAATAAGAAACTTTAAGCAAATTCAAGTCCTGGCTTGCCTTGGTTGAGAATCAAATGGGTAGAAGTATGAAAACTCTTAAGACTGACAATGGGCTAGAGTTTCACATCTTTCAATTAGATAAGTTCCATAAAGGCAAGGGTATCATGAGGCATAGGACTGTGAGAAATAACTCAGAGCAAAATGGGGTAACTGAAAGGATGAATAGGACCTTAATAGATAAGGTCAGATGTTTGTTAATCAGTTCAGGTTGTCTAAAGGTTTTTGGGGTTAAGCCTTGTGTACTGTTGCCTATTTGATGAATAGGTTTCCTTCCAATGATGTTAACTTCAAGACTTCAGAGGAATTGTAGACTGGTAAGCCTCCAGATTTGTCACATCTCATAGTGTTTGGTTGTGCGGTATTTGCACACTCGGTTGAGGGCAAGTTGGACTCTAAGATCTACTAAGTGTGTCATGTAGAGGGAGTGAAAGGTTACACATTGTGGGTACTTGGTGAAAGAGGCATTAGGCTCATTTATAATAAAGACGTGGAGTTCAATAAACTCGAGATGCCGTGCCTTAAGATCCTAGAAAAACAACTGAGAAAGATGAATCTTCTTTTGAAAAGAATATCGAATTTGAGGTGAAGCAATTAGACATTAATTCAGCGGGTAGAGAAACCAAGCCTCAAGTTGAATCTGATCATAAAGTAGTTGATGAATAATCAGAACTTCTTGAAACTGTTGTCCCTGATGAAGAAACATATACAGGTACCAATTTGGTGGATTATCAATTGGTGTACAACAGGGAAATAAGACAAGTGAAGCCAAATATGAAATACATCTTTGTGAATTTGATGGACTTTGTCTCAGTTTCATGTGAAGCCATTGAGTCGGTTGAGTCTATATCATTTGAGGAGGCTATCAACTGTAAGGACTCTGAAAAGTAGAAGTAGGCTTTGAGGCAGAAAATCCAATCTCTGAACAAAAAAGAGGCATAAGGATCACTTAGTTGGGAAACCAAAGAATCAGAAGGTAGTTCAGTGCAAGTGGATCTACAAGTTGAAAGAAGAAGTTGAACATAATGACCCTGAGAGATACAAAGCTAGGTTGGTAGCTAAGGAATTTACTCAGATAGAGGGGATTGACTATGGTGAAGTGTTTGTTGTCGATTTAATCCCGCAAGTAGACGGATCATTAACAAGTAATATAGTAGTGAATAGAGTGTCGAACCAACGATGACTGAAGCTACTAAATTCCACTTTAGTTGATGTCGACTTTAAATAAAAGGAAACACAATTAATTGTTTAGAAATAATCTTTAAGAAAAGGAAAACTATCTAAGAAAATAAATGGCTAAAATTATTTACAAATCCTAAAACCAAAAAAAAAACGCAAAGGTGCTAGAATTCCTGAATCCCCCACCGTTCTCATGATTAGCTCTTAGAATTTGGGGTTGAAAATCAATAATCCAATATTATTTAGAAGCCTCTATCGATGGTCATCCAAATCTATACCTATACATGAGACTAATTATCTTTAATTAACCTTCAAACATATGGTACGCATTAATCTACTGTGATTATTTTTTAGCAATTTCATAGAGTATAATAGTATCTTTATATATTATAGGACCTTATGTTGTTTATTATCATATGCTAAACTCATGAAGAATCTCTCGAAAACAACATGAATCACAAAACTCATTTTAATGGTGATCAAACATTAAATTAGAATAAGCGCATAAAGAACAATCAACCCAACAAACTAGAACCATAGCAAGAACAAACACTATAAATTAATCATGAAATTTTAGCCTATCATGTTAAGGAAAAGAAAACAGCAATAAAAATTGAAATTCATAAGCCGAAGGAGATGAATTCACAATGTATTCCACGCCGTTTTTTTCCTCCCGTCACACATACGCCTCGGACTCCGTTGCATGCACAACTCCTTGCGGCTATTTTTTTTCTCTGCTCTCGGCTTTCCACCCATTTTTAATACACATCAATGAATTTGGGCCTTGATGTACACGTTTGACATTTATTTTATTTTATTTTTTTCCAACTATTAATTGCACAATTAACCTTCGACTTCGTTTTTTTTTCAGCTTTGGCCTATAATTTCTAAAAGAAGGTAGAATTGATACTTTTTCCTTCTCATTTCTTCATTTGCTTCAAAATCGGGTTCAAACCTATTATAACCAGAAACAAATAAAATTAAGTAGTAAATTGAGGGAATACAACGATAAATGTCTAGTTTTAACGGCTTAAGATAAGTGCAAAATTGCACTTATCGAGTTCCCCCCAAACTTAAGCCATTGTTCATCCTTGAACAATAAAAACTAAAAACAAACAATTAATCCAAAAAGAACAAAAATAATACGTTAAAAACACTTGCCAGTTTTCCAACTCATATCATCCATCATAAGTAATAGAACATTAACACCAAAAGAAAACTCGTCCATTATTCAACCAATGAATATGCACAGTCAATACCACCATCATACATCTTCGGTTGGACATCCCATTCCAAAGTTGTCAAATATGACCTTACCCTCTTGTGAGAGGTACACATTCCCCCAAACTTAATTTTTTTCACTTCCTTTTTTTTTCATGAGGGCATAGCTATAGGTTTTACTTTCTCACATCTCAATGAAGTACGAAGTCGGTTTAGGTCTTGCCGTAAAAATACTAGGTTAGTCAATGAGGATTCTCCCAATTTTGAGGACCCCAACTTTCCCAACATCTACTAAGCAGTCAAACATACTAGCTATCTACATCTCTAAAATTGAAAATTGCAGTCTTGCTTTTATTGTGCTCACACTTTTTTCTTTCTTTTTTTTTTCTTGTTTTCATTTCATTTTTCTCTTTTTTTCCCAAATTTTCTCGATCTCTTTTCCTTGGTTTTTTCCCCTATGATTTCTTTCTTTTTTTCCTCAATAGCCTCATGTGGCCAATGTGCAATCCATCTCTTCACTGGGCTTTCTATATGACCCTTTTAGCGAGCTTTAGGTTGATGACTCCTAGTTTAGTTGACCCAGGGCACCAAGTTTAAAAGATCCCTAAAGACTTAATTGTTCGAGTCATACATGCTTCGAAGAGTGGTAAAGACACGTCAAAGGCTTTCTTTGTTTTTTTTTTTCACACATCTATGCAAGACTTGAGACAGGGACGAGACTGCTAGCATCTGGTCATTGCCTAGCTTCTGTGGTGAGTTGAAAATACTCTACACAAATATTCAACATGCACGGAATTCACACCAACCTTACTAGTATTCCCAAACTTAGACTTGAATATGTTTGACAAGAAGGAATAATAGAAAGGGTAATGTATTTTAAGTTTTTTTTCTATGACTAGTATCTATTATACAATTCATCCAACCAAAATGCAGATTATGGTGACTTATGCCAAATAAAGAACATGTCAAACATAAACAAGCAATTTTAACTGATAATATCATGTAGCAATGCTCCATTCCAAATGATAGACAACATAAGAATATGGAAATTCAATCACACCAGCCGGCAAAACAATCAAATATGCAAACAAACTTTTTTTCCCCAAATTTTTTCTTTTTTAAGATTTTTTTTTGAAGCAATAAAATTCACACTATAAACTCGGCTCTCAACAAAGTTAAGAAACAAAATTTTAAAACATCCTGCCCCACACTCAAAGTATACATTTCCTCAATGTGTTAAACAAGAATAAACAAGATTGGGTTAAGATACTCCCTGTGCAAATATTGAAGAATTCGAGAAAGGAAGATAGGACTTGTTTGCGCTTTTCCTTTGCATGCCTTGGAATCCGTCAACTTCCCCTGATGTGTGGATTCTTTCTCAATTGGTGTTGTACCTATATTGATAAGTAAAATATATATATAAGTATAATAGGTAAAATCAATGATTATATAAAGTTGTGTATAAAGTGGTGTGCACTCCCAACATATACTCAATTTCTGATTAAAATCACAAACCAATTAAATTACCACTTGAGCTCAAAGATGCTTCATTACAAAGAAGGCTAAAATAAGTAAGTCATGCTCAAGATATGATGAAAATTCAATCCACACATCGAACTTCTACAAAGGACGCAAAAAATGAAATTTTAAACATAAACCTATCAAGCATCTTCGACCAAAGAAAACATGAGGAATTATAGAAGTTTTCTCAAGTAATATTCTACAATATGAAAGTATTAATATTGATCTAGCTCTCTGTAAAATTTCAAGGCAAATAGAGGTCATTTGAGCTAGACGATTAGTGGTCGAACTTGGCTGTAGTCTGGGAGGCCTGCTGACCGCAGTTTGTAAACGCGGTTCACCGCGGGCTATAGCAAGCGCCAAACTGTGGCTGGGCGTGGTTCACATACTGAGGTCAGACGCGGTTCCGTCCTTCTTCCCCTTTTTTTAAGAGCTAAAAACGACCCATGTCTAGGATGAATGCAATGAAAATTATGGGTCTCTATGCTAGACTAAGAAAAATGTGCTAAGAATTATGAGCGATAACATAAAAATAAATCAACATACAGCTAAAAATAGATGTGCCTAAAACTAATGCAATTCTAAAACCTAAATGGAACAAAAAAATTAAATTAAAGAAAATAAAAGGGTTAGAGAATGGGGTACCTCTCATTAAGCGCTTATTTATAGTCATTAGCTTGATTGTATATGTAACATCCCGTAAAAATGTGACCCTCAAGTAAGCTATGTGGCCGTTATTGTGACGATAGTGAAATAAATGCTTAAATTGCATTAAAAGATTACCAACTTATTACTCAAATGACACCAAAGAAAGAATATGGTACCAAAGAAAGAATATGGTCCTTGATTAACATAAATCAAAATATTGTAATGTAATTACAAGATAACACAAAATATAAGGATTTCTTGAACAATAAATGAATGAATTATATTTAGCCAAGTCACTCCTGAGAAATATGATGCCAATTGCGCCACTTGGCATAATGCAATTGGTGGAACTCAAATATGATTCAAAAATAGTTAAATTCTGATAAATATAAATAGGGGATGGGAGTTAATATTTCTCAAGTTTTTTTTTCCAAACTTTTCCTCTATCCTCTATCTATCCAAAAGGATCAAATTCGTTCATAGCTATTGTGGGGCGGAAAACAACCATTAAAACATATCAAAACACCTATTTAGCACTTGGAAAAGACTCATTGCCATCTGATTCGAGGGGTTGTTTTCCAAGATGGAGAATTTATTTACATTCAAACTCAACGTTTTAGTTAAATTTGATCAGTGCATCTATCCAGTAGACTCTTGTAACTTTTTTCCCCAGGTGGTGGATAATTAAACCAATCAAGCTCAAAAAGACTGAAAGAATATGAAGCTTCTATATAAATCAACAGTGGAAGAAAATGGTGGCCACATGATGATTAGATTGCTCAGCTTTTTGTGCAAGTTTAATGATTAACTTGAGTAAAGCCTACCACATGATGATCTCTTTCGTATAGTATAATTATTCTTATGACCGAAAAAAAGAGTGAAAAAATTAGAACTTCTTTTCCCGTCTTTTTCATTACTGTTGTAAGTTGTTACTGGTTTTACTCTGCTTTGGCTGTGATACTGCTGTTTGTTTAAGTAGAATATGATAAGGGACTAATACAGAGTTTTCCAGGGTCTCTTTATTTTTTTTCTTTTTCCCTTTTTTTGGTGATTAAAGGAAGAAAAAAGAACTTCAAAATTGAAAACCAATCATTAGGTATGATACTAGTAGACATGATGATTGATAAATTGAAAATTTTTCTTAAATATTAACAAAATTTGAGTTTGGAGGGACCACAGAATACCTGAAAAAGTATCATCCATAGTGTGCACATTCAATCTTGTCGAGTAGCTTGAACACTCAAATAGAATTCTTTTAAATCCATGTTTATGCATAAATCATCTTCCATCCCGTTCCATGGAGAATTCAGATCAGAATCTGCTAGTGCTACAGTGTCAATTGAAGAACAGTGGGTTTTAAAAGCATTGTTAAACAAGACAAGGAGAAAAATAACATGACAAGGAAATGATCGAAAGCATTGGAAGAGCATTGTTTCTTCTGCTTTTTTCTCCGTCAAGAGTGACTACCTAGTTTTTATAGATAGAGATGACTTTTGTTAATTATAAAGAAATTATGTCCTCTTCATGACAGTGATCTTATATATTTGAATATTTCAACTGCTAATTAAACTAACAAGGTGAATCATGGGATTTGTTCACCAGCATTGTTTCTTCTGCTTTTTTCTCCATCAAGAGTGACTACTTAGTTGGAAGCGCCTGTGATTTGTGGAAAGCAATTCCTTTTACAGTACTTCACCCATTTGTAAATGAATCTTCTACTGTTAGCTCAAGTTTGACCCTCCTTGGTAATGTCAGCAAAGATTAGAGAAGATATTTGAAGAAAAGAAATTGTTGTAATGCATTCTAGATATTTCAGGGAAAGATCTAGAAAATATTTTTATTCATCTAGGTCATTATCTTCTACAAGCCTTGAATTGCTTGGAGGCTTCACCACCCCTTCCCCCCCTTTTCTTTCAAATAGTTGGCAAATGGCGGCGAGGGACTGAGCTAGATATTGTCGGTGTCGGGGCTAGGTTATCCTTAGTGCTTTTGTGCACAAGGACGAGTTGAGCTTAGCTTGATCTTCTTAACTGTGTTCTTCATGAACTTACTAATTTGATGAATCCATTTATAGAGAAACTACCTAATGATATCTAATCGCCGAAATTTGAATGTTTCAATAAGGCAAAATTTGCTGATAAGCAACAAAAGTATTTGGTTGATTATTACTTGTAGGCTTAAGAGATGATGAATCTAAATCATCATACTATTTAATTATGGAATGGATTTATAAGGAAAAAAAAATATTCCACTTCTTCTTTTCGAGTGGAGCATCAATTCCTTTGCAAGCAGTATTAGAACCAAGCACCAACCATTCACACACACATGATATCCCAAATTAATGTAACAGAAGAAAAGAGGTAGTTGAGGGCAATAATATAACACTTCGTTCAAGGAAAATTTCTAAGGGACTGACTACATAACTAATTAATCTATTAGGACGGAACCCCAATTCTTTACATGCTTATTAGAACATATTATGTGACCTCCCACTATCTTTATCGTTGGTCATGGGACGAACCTCTTCTTCAGATTGAACTAGTTACAATTATTTTTCTATCAAAAAAATTGACAGGCTTCATGCATTTTCTTCAATTTACTGAAGTTTTTGACTCTTCTATCGGTTTTTCCCAAGTCTGAAGTATAAAAACTTAAAAACCTATACAAGATTAAACAAATGTATGATATAACCTTAAAAAAGAACCTAAATTACAGTAGTATCTAACACCAGTGACGGGATTGTGAACATTATCATCTCATGAAGTGTCTAGTACAATAGCATTTTGTGTTCTAGGAGTTCCTCTTTTCATTTGTTATTGTCAATTCTACCTCTTGATCAACTGTGGAAATGCTCTCAGTATCTTGGCCTGTCACATGAGTTTCTTCCCCAGTTCTGCTGGTGGACTCCTCAATTACGCTTGCATCTCGGCTTTCACTAGAAGTTGTACTGCCATCTTGAACAGATTCATGGCTTTCTTCTCCATTGTTCTGTACCACGTGAGTTTTTGAACAGATAAAGCAGAAGCACATTTGGCTATACTGAGCAATCAGGGCAATTAATTTCCGTCCAACTGGTGTTTCCGAGCAAAACAGAGCTAAGAGAGTAATTGATCCTACTATAATGAAGAGGCCTCCAAAGTGATAAAAGGTTAGACTGGAAGTCTGCTGTGAGATTGGTGTAGAAAGTGGATCTTGAGACGAGTATCCAGGGCCAAACCATTTTTGCTCAATAGATGTCATGTTCGGACCTTGAGTAACGGTCAAGATTGCTCTTGAGAACAGTGCAGTTAAGGGAGAGCCATGAGGAAATGCCTGTATTGGTGACACAGAAGATTTTTGAGTAAGAATAAAGAACTTCATTTGAAAAGCAAATATGCAGCCACAATCATATGGTTAAACCTAAAATCAGTCGACTATATCTTCAATAATATTGCCTCTGAGTTGACTTCTCCCAGGTCTAATTTTCTTGAACTTTGATGTGCATAAATTGAAGAATGAGAAACTTACAAAGCCAAATCCATCCGTCCTATACGTTGGACCGACCATTTTGTACTGAGGATCATATTTCTTGAGGAAAATCTTCATGTAAGGAATCTCATCAAATATGGCATCTACGCCTCCTCTCTTGCTTCCTTTAGACATAGCTTCATTGTACTCTTCAACTGATGAGTAGCTTCTGAGCCTTGATTCATTAATATGAAGTTGCTCGATCAAAAATTTTTTCATGAAGGAACCCTCTTGATACCCCACGTAATAGTCCTCAGAAAAAGCAAATTTTAGTTGATCTACTGTCAGAATTGCTGATAAGTTTGCAGTGTAACTCTGCATAAGGATAAATGCCATGAACAACCAAAACACCAACACAAATATTGACCAGCTATTAGCCACCATATTCCCTGCCAAGAAAAATATACACTTAAAGAAGTATATTAAGTAACCTTCATGGTGTGTGACTCAAAAATGTGTCGTGCTTATATGAGTTGAGATAAATGGTTCCATTCTGCTCCCTTAGCAAGTTCTCCATGTGACAAACAGAAGCAAATTGTTCAGACTATCTAAAGAAGATCACACCAAATGGACAGTTATAAAAGAATACAAAATTTAGAAAATTACTTTCAGGAAATGCAAGAACTGCAATTGGAGACAAGTAGACCATTCTAAGTCGCTCCCTGTGTGGTTTAGCAGACTCTTCATTTTTTTGTGGCACTCTGTGTTCCAATATTCGAAGAACTATTCCCATCAAAATGCAGGCAACGATGATTGCTAGCCAAAGATCCCACCTCAAAGGCTTAATAAAAATCCACATGTCAAACGGTTTCTTATTTTTAACAACTAGAATGACTCCTGGTTCGGAATATGGAAGTGAGAACTCAACAAATGATGCTCGTGGGGCCCAAATTGTTGTATCTCCCACCACCATGTCAAATGTCTATTTTCATCAGAGGGGGAAAAAATGAAAAAATGTTGGTGACATATATATTAGTGTAAGCATGAAGTTCTCTAAGGACAAGAATATGATCAAACATGAAGATCAAAGTACCTGAGGTATCTCATGAAGCATCCCGTCGTAACTCCAGTTTGGATTGTTGCTCTCATTATAATGATAAAACTCATATTTTATAGGGAAACGTAGCAGTGGCAATGTTTCCAAGAAGATATCAATTGCAAAACCAATTGCATTCGTGTGTTTTGTTGCCGGATCTATTGTTACACTTACAAATTCTGTGAATCCATGTTTTACTGGAACCCCAACTCTCAGTTTGCCTGATGCAGGAATAGACCAACCCTTTGGGCGAGTGGAAGAATCTCCAGGCCACATAGACTTTTTCAGATTTACTGTGGATGCTGAGTATGTTGGTTCATCAGTGAAACTTAATTCTCTGGATATTCCTCTGTCTGGAGTCCAAAATCCTAAAGTTTTCTCTCCACTTCCAACTACATTGAATATCTCAAAGGCTGTAGGTTTCAGTTGCCCATCAATCAATTGAAAGTCTCCACTGAGGCCTCTAAATTTTGTCAGCAACAATTTGCTCAGAAGCCTTGGTCCAAATGCTGAGAGTTTCAGGTTTGTTGTATCTATTCCATTTCTGCTGGTGTTCACATAAAACAAGCTAGAGTTTACGGGTCCAATCTTTTCTGCTGCCATTGCCAAGGAGCATACTGTATCATAAACCCACAGACCATACACATTAGCTTCCCTAATCAAACCTGCAGTTTTCTTCAGAACCATATTCCGTCTCCACCTTTCTTGGAAACTGTCAAGCTTTTCCGACCGAGACACATAGTACCTTATACCCAGAACACCTTCCATTGAATCATGAACCACAAAATCCATGGAATTTAAGAAGTTTGATAAATAATCAGTTATAACCCAGGCATAACCTTCAGTCATCATTAGTGCCTTTTTGGCAATAAGAAATAGCCGGGAACCAAGCAATGGATTCATGTGCACCAGGAATGTCCGCGTTTGCTTTGCCTTAAGCTTCTGGAGTTCTTTCAATATATGAATGTCATCTGATGATACAGAGATCGCACTCATATATGATATCCCAATTTCAACTTCTTGGAATGCCCTATTCATAAGTGAAAGAAATTGATTTCCATAGTCTGTGTCTTCGTACAGAATCACTACTTCTGGCCATTCATAACCTTTACATATGGCAGCAAGGGCTTGAGCTTGATACGCATCATCTGGAGTTGTTCTAATAAGGTAGCGGTTTTGAGCATAGGGAAAAGTTGAGCTCCTGGCTGTGAAGGAAATAACCGGTACTTGAACTTTGCCAGCAAGTTGTGCAAGGAATTTGTCTCCTGTTGCACCCTGTGGTCCTAAAACGCAGTGCACTTCTTCATGATTCAATAGCTCCAGAACTGCGAAACACAAAAGAACAACCAGATTCATTTTCAAGCTTGCAAAAGAACACAGGATGTTCACTAAGCTATCTAAGTTACTTGGAAATATTCTAAGCTATTTGAAAATACGAGTCAGGTGGTATTCTAAGCTATACTCATATACATGACCTCTTCATTCAATTAACAGCAAGCCACAGAATTCGTCCCCTTGCTAGTTTTCAAAATATTAAATAACAAGCCAAAAGAATACCAAAAACATTTCTTTTCCGCGGCTTCTCCAACAGTACTTGAATAGACACTCAAGTCCACTCTTTCCATCTCCAAAATCACCATTCACCAGTTACTGCTGCACTAAACTACCTGTAACAGATCATGTCGGAGCCAAATCCCATGATAAAGCATCCTATTTAAAAAAAAAAAAAAAAAAAGGTAGGATAAATGCATTGTGACATTTGACTCGTCTTGCATGATTATTTTAACTAAGAAATTTCACAAACGCTATTAGTTAGAATGATGCCCCTAGTGGAAATAATTTCTGGAAATCCCGATGCAAACTGAGTTTTCTTTCGACAGGTGCCAAAATGACCGGGTTTCAGAGATTAACAAACGAACAACAACATTGCAAAAACTCATACCACTTGCGGTTGGTGGGAAATAAAACCTGGGACCTTAAGGATCTCAAGGTCACAGTCTAGCCAATTATGTCAGGCCTCGTTAACTTGATATCTTAGAATTTTGGTTAAACGAGCATTTGGAGTTCTGTGAAGGATCACAACGTACCTGCAAGATTAGTATCCAGTAAAGTCTCAGCATCCCTCGTGTGCAAATGCAATCGTGTTCGATAATTTGGATGTTCTGAATAAAAATCCGAGAGGGCCATGTTTATGCACAATTCTATCATCCTTCCCATTGGAGAATCCCGGTCGAGAACGACTCCAATGTGTACCAATGAATACTCTTTGGAAGAAGTTTTATTGGCCTCGGCATTAGCAGGCAAAGAATATCTAGCTTTGGTAAGCAAAAAGAAGGCAATCACGACGTGAAAAAGAAAACCCGAAAAGCAATATTTGTCGAGTCTTTTCATTTTCGGTAAATATTTAGTAGTTCTTTTCCATTACCAAGTGGCATCAACTTTTCTGTTTCTTAAAAGATTTATATAGAGAGGATCGAGTGTCATGACATGATGACAGAATATTGAATTTCAATTAACTGGTAAAGTTTATTAATTAATAGTTGATCATTTCAACGCGCATAATCCACCAAATTTTGCGGTGATGAAACTTTAATGGGCACAGTTTCGTTCTATCATTGTCAACTCCAAGCATATACAGTTGAAATTTATGAAGAGAGGAACTTTCTGGGAAATCGCAGCTAGATAGATAATCGAATCTTGGAGGTAGGTATTGGGTAAGTATCGGAAGATTAATTGGTTAACATTGAAATATAGAATCACATAACAAATCTGGATTTCATCTCAAAACACGCTAGTCATGTCAAAAAAAATTTAAAACATAAATTTTGTTAAGAAGTGTAGTTCTGCTCCTTGTATATCGGTTCACGCTACGTTCCAATCCCTAGTATATCATCATCGCATGTATAGAAACGTCAAGCCTTTCTAACTAGACACATCTTAAACTTCAATCTTATTAGACAGTGATCTAAACTCTATTTAGTCTAGTTAGAAAGGCTTGACGTTTCTAGTCTTATTGTACGTTATACTTCTTTCATCCTACAAAAATAGTCTAGTATACTATTTTTGTTGTCATCTTACCATATTGAGAATGTTTTTAATTTTTCATTTCCATATATACCTCTAATTAATGTACTTATTATTACTTCGCATCACATCAACTATCTATGTATTGAAAGTATTTTTTAAACAATTAATAAGACATTAGCTATATATTAATTAATTCACTAGCTGTGACAATTGGATTTAATAACTAAACTTTAACCATTCATTTTGCTAATTTGTTTTGTTTGTTAATCTTTTTCACTAATAAATTAACATACCAAATCTGAAATATTAATTCTAAAACAAACTCTAATACATCATAATTCGTTAATTTATCATCTCTATCATGTATACTGGTGAGTAATGTTATTTGAATTTTTTAATACATTTTACATTTTTTTTTTGAATTTGTTAATTTTACTAGGATTTTTTAAAATGAGGCGGGTAACAAGTATTTTTTTCATTATTGTATATATGTACGAATGATTATATGTAAGAATGTATGCTATCTTTTAAACGATCTTGAACTTTACGATTATTAAGTCCATTGATCTTATTGATTCAATTAATGTATACTTGTATTTTTATATTTTCTGCATGAGTGTAAATATTACATATTTATGTTTAACTATTTAATAATATATTTTAATAAGTTTTTCTACCCGTGCAATGCACGGGTGGATTAACTAGTTAGGTAAATATGAAAAAATACAAGTAAAATTTAATATTTCAACTATTAATCATCATTCATTCCTTAATTTATGTGAAAATAAAGATTAGACTGTCTTTGTGGGATGGAGCAAGTGATTAATGTTATATTGCTTAACTTGTGCGTTGTTAAGACAAACGTTTAGTTAGGACCGACCTTTGGATCTTCTTCGACATTTCAGTGTCACGAATTGATGGACAAGCTACTCTTTTGCCTCGTAAGCTTAGTCTTCACGACAAAGACTGACTTATGCATAGAATGTTGAATTAATTGTAATTAAGATTGACTTTGATTTTTTTATTACAAAATTACTCCTTACGATAGAGAAATGGATGTAAAGCTAGCGTATTACACGTTCTAACTCGAATTGTTTACACATTAATTTGTTCCTTTATCACTAAGAAATTGGCCTATGTATGTATACACGCATATATCAATGCTCTTGACTAAGAAAACTTGTCAATAATTGAAATATTTATATAAATCAAGTAAAAGATTGAAACTAATCCTCTTTCAATTCCTGTATATATAATAAATATATATTTATGTTCTTCTACTCCTATCAAGTAGCAAACTTTGAGGGCGGAGAACACGTTGAATTTTGAAAGGAAGAATAGTTTGCATTTCATTCAAGAGTTTTCTGGGGAGGATCTTGAACTTCCCTTTCATACAAGAATTGCTTGGAAAAATCCCAAATAAGCTGCAAAGCTGGGGAGGTCAACACTCCAAAGTTGCTTCACAAGTTTATTCTACACGCATTTCCATTACGTGATAGAAATACGTGCATTGAATTAGTCAAAAGCATCTACTCTAGAGAAAAACACAGGGTCTACTTTTATTAATCTTAGAGCATTCACATTAGTATTGTTAGATACAGCTATCCACATAAGCAAAAATAAAGTTTTTAATGATTATTAAATGACACCTAAGTAAGTTAAATTTAACTACTAATTTGTATCACATTGGTAATTCTAAATAAGATTGTTAAATTTAATTAAAATAAAAAAAGAAGAAATAATACCACATAAAGTGTTAAGTTTGTTGTTAACTTTAACAGTAAAACTAACAGCTTGTTAAATTAAATACTTTTAGCAACTACTTTAACACTACTAATATATGTTGTTTTTTGAATTGTTAACTAACAGCACCACTAACAACCTACTTTAACACTACCAATGTGGATGCCCTTATAATCCAATGTTTGTAAACATGAAAATAACTACCATTGATTATAAGTAACATTAGTTCACCAAATCTTGATCCTGGTCTGATATACGGAGATTGAAGAAAGGTCCTATATAGACCTAAACAAGACTAGCCAAAAATGTTGGTTCACTCATATGATAAAGCCCAATGACAAATTGCCACTAGATGAATTTCATGAGCTAGCCAAAATAGTGACTATGAAGAAATAAAGCGCTGATAGGGTCACAATGGCACGAGCAATTTGGATTTTTTTTTCCTGCCAGTTACGTACTTATATAAGTATAACGAGTAGTGCTATATAGTACTACTGTTGCTTAACACCATATATATGTGAATTAAATTATAATAAGTTGAATCAAATATGTCATTTATTCATACTTTTAATTTCATTTATATCATTTAATGTCATATTAGTGGTCACTTCAACTGGTGCTAAATATTAGTGGTGAAAGATCATGGGTGGAGGTAGCCTATGAGCCCACCAATACTAAAAAATATTCAAGAAATTTTCTTTTATTTTTTAATTAATTCCTATTTTACCAGGTACCTTTTTAGACAAATTTTGGATATAAAATTATACTACCTCTGTTCTATAAAAATAGGCTCAGTTGCTATTTTTATTTGTCTCACATTATAGTCTATTTATATAAATGAGGTTGAACAATTAATTTCTTTTTCAAATATACTCTTAGTCCAACTACTAATAAATTTGTACTGCATTAAATTGAATTAGTCTTGAATAAGAGTATATTAGAGGGTTAAGTGTAAATGTTGTATTTTCAACCTCTTTAATTCATCATTCTTAATCTACGAGATTAGTTGATATGAGCCTACTTTTATGGTACGGAGGTAGTATATAACTCCTTATTCATGATTTTTTAAGTTGGCTTATTTTAAGCTGTGTCAATTTCGTAATCAATAGTTTTGTTCTTCATATCATTTTGAAAATTCGTGGCTAGTTATCACTTATCACACATATTTATAATGAACACGAGGAAAAGCCATAATTTTATTAACTTTAACTATGACTCATCATATGTTTTTAGTATAACTTGAAGAACGTATGAGACTTAATAAATGTAAAGTTTTTGTATTACAAACTCTTTTTTTTTTTTTTTTTAAACAATCCTTTACTATATATCTCTCAATTTGATAGCGTATAATTTAACCATTGGGTCCAATATACACTTTGCAAGGTAAGATTTATCATAGCCTAAATTTTTTCTTTTCATTTGTTTCCTACTATATTCTTAAAATTTTTTGGCAAGCCCTCCAGACTGATTCATCTTAGATCCACTTCAGTGATAGATAACATTATTGTTTTATAACATGGCACGAGTTGATGTGAGCTGACCTATGTGCACCACACACCATGAGATTGAAGGATTACAAATCGGATAGATTGAGAATTTTAAGACATGAGTGCACCCAAAGAATAGTAGCCTGGTGTGATTGTTCTCTTATACATATTCAATGGCCACCACGTATATCAGACTCGAATGTGCTCTCGCCCTCTCTTCTTTTATTGTTTGTGTTGTTCTATGTGATAAATCGTTAAGATCTTTGGTTTTTAGAGCATCTCTAATGGGTAGTCAAAAACTTGGGTGGTGTAGAGGAGAGGGATAGCGAGAAAATCATTATTTTAATTGAATGTTGGTGGAAAGAGGTATAGAAAAAAAGAGAGGGAAAAGTGAAAAAGAAGAGAGAAATAGATAGAAATTCAAAAATAATGATAAAATAGTAGTGAATAAGTCTTTGATAAAGGTCTAGATTTGGACCTTACACGGGATGCGAGGGAGGAAAAGTGAGGAAAAAGTGGTGTAAATGAGAAAAAAGTGATTAAAAGAAAACGAAAATTAAAAAAAAACATGGGCCTATGAATTTTTTTTTTTTTGTGTCTTTCTCTCTTTTCAGAGACCATACTCTAAGACATTGAGCATTAGAGATGCTTACATACCCGGACTATGTCATTTGTCGAGTAGGGCCGGAGTTTTCTTCCGTAGCTAGCTAGTGATAATGATAGCTACCTTATTGCCAATATATCAGCATGCCCCTCATATTATTGAAAATGTTTGAGCATCTGGCCAAGGCAGAAACATTCAAGTTCTGCTGTGTTTGTGCTTTTCTGTTTCTTATCTCATCAGAAGCCTTTTGTGCCACACTCTGAATCCCATAATAAGAGCATCTCCAATGGTAAGGTGAATTGCTTTCTACGTGGCTAGAATTAATGGAACTTGGTATAAGTCATCTCCAATAGTCATGTAAATTGCATGAAGTAATAGACACTCGTCAAACTATGAGTAGTTGATATAGTAGCGGGGAAGACAGGTGTAACCGTGCAAGTGGTACAATTGTGCACAGAATACTTGTCATAAATATCTTCCATTAAACATATATAAGTCCTTAGTCCTTTTCAGGCGCCATACGTAGCGCCATACAACCACAAAACATTGGCTTCTAAGAAACAATATTGGTTTCTTTCAAATCTGATGACATATTAACACCACCTAGCAACAATAATGGTCTTGTTAATAATTGTAGTTAGTGAAAGGCTAAGCTTGCTCGGGAAACTAGAGCAACCAAAAAGCATTACTTTTGGTGAAAACCCATTTAAATATTAATTAATAATAACCAATCTTTTAGTAATAATAATATTAATTAATTAAACTACCAATACAGTATCAAAATAATGGAAATCCTATTCCTATGTTAATTAATTATATTATACTATTAGTGGCCCACTCGTGCGTTGCACGGAAGACATATTCTAAAATAAATAAGTAAATATACAATGGAACAAAAAGTTGTTATATTTAACAACATACAAGAATCCAATGTATAGTCTACTATAATTTAAAAATAAATTATCTATAATACATTAACCAACTTGATAAAACTTGCCTTTACAATATAAAGATTACTGGAAGTAATGTGCCTGAAAATCACTCGAAATGAACTTGTCAAAAATATTAACGATTTATCCAGTCATGTATCAACGCTTGAATGAAAGAATAATCGGATGAAATATGAATAATTGCAAACTAAGCTTCTTTGACGTTTATATTGGAATAAAATAGTGAGACTGAAATCAAACATGAGTTCCTAAAGTAGAAGAACCGATATAACACGTGCAAATGTGATCTTGGTAATTATCTTAAAAGTAATTAAATTTAAGCATATCATCGCAAGAGGAATAATATAACCTTCTTCTTTGACAATTAAAATTTATGCACCTTAGTGGTAAATCATCAACATCATACACATCTAAATCAAACTAAATCAAAAACCCACTGTGATTTCCACAAAATAAAAATATAAATGTAGAAATTTGAGGACATAAACATCAAAAACCCATTGTAATTAATCTACATAATTCTCATCAACCGTAGTCCTTCCGTTACCATTTCCCTAAAAGAGACAACTTCAAATAGAAGAAATAAAACAACTAATAATGTTACAATTTCTATCAACAAATAAAAAATATGCAACCATTAGAGTTATTAAGTTTCTTAAGATTCATTATAATACCATTTATTTTTTTAGGATTTACACTCAAATATATCTACAAAAGGAAAAAAATAAAAAATAAACTAAAAATAAATAAAAAATACCATGGCTACAAATTAGCGGTTGCAACCTCAAGGAATAAAGCTAAAGTGAAAGCCAACAACAACCCCTTAGTAATCCCAATATATCTTAGAAAATTGATCAGTAAAATCACAAATAAAATGCTTCCCCTTATCATCATCACCAAAGTATGTATTATGTATATGTCATATAACAAGCAGACACGCGGTCCATCTTCCATACTTCCATATATGATTAGTAAATGTAGAATGAAAATCTATAAAGTAAAAATAATAAAATTTAAAAGAGCAAAAATAAGACTAATACACAAGATCTGATCACCTAACTAGGCCTTGAAACATGGGCGCATTAGACCTTCACCAGTCACCATTTTATACATGGGATGGGATATGGCATCTGAACAATTTTGGCTTCCACACAAATACTATAAGCTATAAAAAAGATAAAAAATAAAAATAAAAATTGGTACACTTACCCTTCCGATAATCACCAATTACACTTAAAACCACTTATATTAGTGGAGTTTAATAACATGTTTGTGAATATGTCGTTATCTAGACTCTAATCATGATGTATCTTGCCTAACTACTTAAACAGTTAATCTAGTGTAAAGTGTAACGCGACCTAGATATGTCTAGCTCGAGTATGTATGCGGAAAATAAATAACACCAAATATGTTGATGCGGAAATCCTAAAAAAGGGAAAACCACGGGCACCCTTGCCACAGGACAAACCAATCCACTATCACAGGTAAGAGTTTAGTACAGTTCGAGATAATTAGTGATATCGCAATATACACTAAACATTCAAAAGGAAAACTTATAAAAAAAAAAAGTTTCCTCTTTACGTCTTTTGACATGTGACAACGTCCGTTGCTCGTCTACTCTTGCTATCGCACTCACACAAGAACGTATATCAAGCTTCCTAGAGATCACCTGAACTCATCGTGGGAAAGAAGACCTCCTAAACTTCTTCAACCTTGTGTGAATAGTCCCTTGCACATATATTGATCTTCTATCAATGCACTTTGAAAGGTTTGCCAAACAAACACAATATTTAGACGTGAAAGTCCGGTTTGCAAGATTAAATCTCGTGGGTATGGCAGTGTGTTTGTTTCTTTCTTATTTGCGTCGAGTACAAAGAATGTGTCTTGAAAGAATGGCTCGACCGTAATTAAGTTTTATATACGACCTACAAGGAAAATACATATGTTGGCAAGACTTTGAATTCTTGTACAAGTCAAGAACTAAACTTACCATATACATAGAGGAAACAAGATAAGGAAAGTAGAATATTAGTTAACCTTAAATACAAAACTTTCCTAATCCTATTAGAACTTAACATGCATAAATACTAACCTAGTTAAATAAGGTAAATGCAAGACAACTTAAACTAGGAAATATTAGTACTTGCATGTAATTATAATTCTTAAGCCTTAAGAAAAGTACACACGCCCCGACGTATTCTTTGGGCCTAAGACCTAATTAAATTTGCATGCTAAATAATATATCACACGTGAAATAAAGTCATGCAAATATGTAACCATATTTTGAACAATGTTTAACACTTAGACAAAATTAGGAATGCCAATAATGAAGACTCCTTCCTTCTTTTTTCTATTGAGTGCTTCATTCTGGATCTTTCTTCTATTTCTTGGCCTTTTCTTGTATTTCTTTTTGGCAGAGCCATCATAGCTGATCTTTTCTTCTTTTTCTGCTGAGGGGTAGCTGCACCAGATGCATCCTCCTGGGCTCTTTTTCTAGATCATCCTTTTCCTGTGTCTGTTTCTTCTAAGCAGCTGCTTCATCCGCAATAGCTAGAAAGCTCCTTAGGAACCCATTGATGTCCTTATCCTTATAACCAAACATTTGACCGCTCAAAAATAAACTACACCATAAGACTGCACAATGGATTAAAACATTTAACAAAAGAATTGTGAAAAGCAATAAGATCAGTGATTTGTTCCCTAAGCTGATTCAAGTCTTCCTTGATGCAGGATATGTCATGGTTGAGTGAAGACTCTACTAGTATATCTGCGTAAATGTCTACTGTGCCAGATGAAGCCTGCGGTCTAGTAGGAAGTGAGATGAGTTTGGAGCAGTGATCTCCTCTAAGTAAATCTATGGGTCTTGACAACTGATCACCCTTCCTATCCTCAATCCTCTTATCCTTCAGATAGTTGTAAATATCCCAAGGAAATGGTAGTTTGTAAGTTTTAGATTTTCTAGGTCCACTACCAGAAATGCATCCCTTGATAATCTCAAAAATCTTTTTCCCCCAGTTTACTTCTTGTTTGGTTCCCAGCTGATACAAGAACACGGCTCTTGGTTTGTTGATCTTAGTTTTTTGAGTAAGATGATCCAAATTTGTCATGACAAACTTATAGAGTATTTTGTACTTTTGGTTCATGCTGGATAAGGGTATTTCAGTCCTCTTGGCTGGCCAAGTTGTCCCCATAATCTCCTTAGCAATCACATTATTAGACAGGTTAAATTTTTCTTCATCATCATCTACATCAAACTGTTCATCATCATCATCATCACCATCTACACCAAACTGTCTAATGCCCATCCACTTCCTAAAACTCTCAGCAGTGAATTTTATCATCCTCTCCCACTCATAAATCTTTGTAGTAAACAGACAATCAGCATCACCAAATTTCTTTGGGATGTTAGTCAAGAATTCCTTTACCAGAGTTTCATTTACAATTCTCTTGTAGTCAAACAATTTTTCCGGAATAAAAAAATTCTACCAATTCATGCAAGCCAGTCATTTCAAAGTCAAAATCCATTATCCTTCTTTCATAAGTAAATTTTCTAAAATTCACGAAATTCCTAAATAACTGCACAGCTTTCTTATCATAAAAACAGTAACTGTAGGGGGTAAAGGAACCTCTTACTATTCTGATATGTATGTTTGAAGTCATCTAGATTAGGCTGCGTTTGGCCTAGTTTAGCTTCACTTCCGCTTGACTCTTCGCTAGACATATCCAGATTGACTAGCTTTTGCTCAGCAGATTCTGACCAAGATGGCTTCCTAGGACTCCCAATAAGGATCCCAGTTGATCTCCGTGTTGCTGGTCTCTTGGTTGATAATTTTAGCATTTTCTGCTCCCCTTTTCTGATATCATCCCTTCTCTTTTTATCTTGCTCATCAAATTTTTCTAACTCTTTAGACTCTGAACTTTCTTCTTCCTTCTCCATCTGGTAATCACTATCCTTGTCAGAATATTTGTCATGGTTCTGTTTAGACTTCTGCTCCCTGTCTGGTATGGGTGAATCCTGATTGGATTCAGAATTCTCTAAGATCTCTTTCGTCAGAATCTTCTACAGCATGCGACGAGGATTTATTCTATTCACTCTTATTAGAAGTTGCTTTCTGTGATTCAACAGCATCAGCAGCCTTTTCTGAGTCCTTCTCCCTCTGCGTTTGATTTTCCCCAATTTCCCTAGGGTTTTCTCTGGCAATTGAGTGCAAAATTTCCTGAATGTTGGGAATCTCTTCTTAGTTCGCTACTTGATTATCCTCTGGTTGTGGAATTTTTGGTTGATCTTGAGGGGGTTCGTCTTCTGGTACTTGATTCTCCTATGGAACCGTCAGATTTTAAACTTCTTCCTCTGCAATAGGGTTCTCCGGCAGATTACGGTTTTCCAGCTGTGGCTGTGGCTATTGAACTAGTTCGACCGGTGGAAGTAAGACTTGTGCTGGTTCATTCTGCTCCTCCAGTGGATCATATAAAACCATAACAGTAAGCGGATAGAGTCTGCAGGGCTTCTCTGCTATTGGAACCTTGAGTGATCAGCATCCGATTTGTTTCGACTAGAGCTGCCTCCTCAGGAATTGGTTATGGTAACTGAACTTGCGGTGGAAACGGGTTCTGAGTCGCAGGCACTTGAGGTTCAACTGGTTGAGAAGACCCTTCAGCCCTGGTTGTTTTCTTTAGTTTCTGCCACTCTGTCGTACTATGGAATCGCGCTTTCCCTTTCCGGCCATGTTTTTCTGTGAGAAGATTTTGAACAGCAAACGCAAGAAAAACTTTTTGAGGAAATTTAGAGCAGTTAGGAATAGTTTTCTGAGAAAGAAAGGATTAAAAGTCAGAGTCAATTAGGGTTTGTATGAAAAAGAGAGAAGTTTGACAAATAAGAAGGAAACTAAACAGTTTCAGAATGTTGGTTTTAAAAATTTGCCCGTTAGAAATTTTGAAGAGCAGTTTACCTGTGATCGCCACGAAGTATAAGCTCAACCAGATACATCATGCTTGATCCGTCAACGAAAGTACGAGATGCATTTGAGTTAATGCACACAGAAAACATATGCAAATGTAATGAACCAACATTAATTTAATTAACAGTGCTGAATACTTCCCAAAATACCTGTTGAAGTTCACACCACGAAGTATCCAACCAACTGAAATGTTCTCAATGAAAGGAATTTATTTTTGAATAGAATTTATTTTGAATTTATCTTGTTATGGTCAATCATGACACCACTTTGCACCTTGTGAGGACCTGACTTATTGAGCTTTGTGAGTGATGCATAAGAAGACCGATCATGATCTGAACAACTCTTATAAAAAGAATACAACTTTTAAGTCCTCGGCAAGTTCTACTTTTTCTATAATTTTGAGGATTGTCTTTTGAGGGTAAAGGCAGCTGTATGCACTTAAAGACTTGGTTGACTGGTAGCTTTTGCTCTTACTGACTCTGCCACTTAGATATTAGTAGTAGTATGTAGCGCCAAAGAGTGTAGATACTGACCATAGGGCTGCATCAAAATTATGAATCTCAATCAGTAACCCCTTATAGTGCAAAGCAGGCAGGACGTATTCCATCCTTATTATGCAGTTTATCTTTATGGAATACGGAGAACAAGTTTTGACTGATCTCTTCATAATGCATCCTCCTCTAGGTATGTCAGTGATATGTTGTATAGATATAAGTGATTTGATAAATATGAACATGAATGACATACAAATCACACAATAATATGAAAAATGCAAAGAATAAAAATTTCTGTTTTTCTGAGATCGTTTCTAATTTTTCACCCCTTTTTTCATGATGTTGAGCCTATTTAGACTATATGCAAATGTCAATCTGTTTTCTTAGGCTTTCAAACCTAGATGCATCCAAGCTTTAGTAAACAGATCTGTAAGCTAATCCTTTGTCTGACCATACTCCAAGGCAATCACTTTCTATTCAACTATCTCTCTGATAAAATGACGTTGCTCTTCCGATCTCTTAGTCCTAGAGTGTTGAACTAGATTTTTGGAAATATTTATAGCACTTATGTTATCAAAGAAAACAGTGGCTTGATCTTGGGAAATTCCATAATCCTCCAATATCTGTTTCATCCAAAGAAGTTGTGTACAACAACTTCCTGAGATCGGAAGAGCACTCGTGCTTCTACTGTGGAGAGTAAAATGGAATTTTGCTTATTGCTCATCCAGGCAACTAGGTTGTTCTCCATGTAGAAACATCCTCATGAAGTACTCTTTATGTCATCAATATTCCCAGTCCAATCTACATCTGAGTATCCAGCAAGATTAGCATTGGTAACCTTAGAAAACCATATGCCATACTCTGTTGTTCCACTGATATATCTGATAATTCTTTTAACCGCAGCCAGATGTGTCCCTCTCGGCTTTGACTGATATCTTACACACACACCTACCCTGGAAGATATGTCTGGCCTACTTGCTGTCAGATAGAGTAAATTTCCAATCATGCTGCGATATAAAGTAAGATCAATCTCCTTTGCATGATCATCCTTTGACAATTTCAAACTGATAGCCATTGGAGTTGTCATCAGTTTAGAATCTTCCAAGCCAAACTTCTTTACCAGATTTCTAACATACTTTGTTTGAGAGATAAATATGCCAGATATGTCCTGCTTCACCTGTAATCCCAGAAAAAATGTATGTTCACCTAGCATGCTCATTTCAAATTCTGTTTGCATTGTCTTGACAAATTCCTTTATCTTGGCTTCTCAAGTTGATCAAATACAATGACATCCACATATATTTGAGCAATAATGATTCCCTTTTTCAATTGCTTGATGAATAAGGTCTTATCAGTACTTCCTCCATTGTAGCCTTGTTCAAGAACGAAAGTGGTGAGTCTCTTATACCAAGCTCTAAGAGCTTGTTTCAAGCCATGTAAAGCCTTCCTCAACTTGTACACATGATCAAGATACTGTAGATCGGTAAATACTGGTGGCTGCTCAACATATGCTTCGTCATTCAGAATGCCGTTAAGAAATGCACTCTTCACATCCATCTGATATATCTTGAAATCCACATGACATGCTACTGTGAGTAGTAATCTGATAGACTTGAGATAGTCTTGAGCCACAAGTCTTGCTTTGTTCTTGATGATCTTTTCTTGCTCATCAGACTTGTTTTTGAAGGCCCACTTAGTTCTAATAACATTGCCATCAGAGAGTCTTGGTACGAGTTCTCAAACTTGATTTCTTTCAAATTGATTCATCTCCTCTTGCATTGCTTGAACCCATTTATCATCTAGTAAAGCTTCTTTCACATTTTTTGGTTCAACCAGTGATATGTAGCACATGTGACCAAATTCTTGTTGAAACTTTCTTCTGGTCACCATCTCTTCTTTTCTGGATAGGATGTTGTCAACTGTATGTGCTTTCTGGATTCTGGTAGATGGTTATCTTCTAGGTTCTGGCTCTGATTCTGGTTCAGGTTCTGCTTCAGATTCAAATTCTGCAATTTATTCATTCTGACCTCGACGGAATGTATCTCGCTCCGAATCTACATGTCATGATACTGTTGACTGAAGCGAGATGTGTCCTGACACAGTTCTGTCAATCTGATTATGTACTGTGACGACTTCTAGATATTTAATTTTAGGTTCCTGTGAATAAATAGAGTAGTAAGTAGTATCATCAATTTTAACATTTACAGATTCAACAATATTCTGAGTTCACATATTATAAATTCTACAAGCTCTAGAATTCTCATAATATCCAACAAAGACTCCTTCATCAGATTCGGCATCAAATTTACCCAGGTGATCTTTATCATTCAATATACAACATTTACTACCAAAAACATGAAATAACTCCCAACCTTTCCAAATTTCATATGGAGTCTGATTAGTTCTAGGTCTAAGTGTCAGTATGTTTAGTTCCATGTCTAAGTGTTACTCTATTTATGGTGTAGCATGCAATGTGCATAACTTAAGCATAACTTCACAGGTAATTATTTACTGTTAAGCATAACTCTAGTCACTTTCTGTAAGTTCTTATTTTTCCTTTCAACTACAACATTTTGTTCAGGGGTTCTAGGTGCAGAAAATTCATGCATGACACCATATTTTTCACAGAAATTAGAAAAATCAGAGTTATCAAATTCTCTGCCATGATCACTTTTGATTCTCTTTAATGTAACACCTTCATGAGCTTTCTCATTTATGAGCTTCTAGAACAAAACATAAAATCTGTCAAATGTATCAGATTTTTCTCTAATAAAATCAACCCATGTATATCTAGAAAAATCATCAACACAGACATAAATGTATCTCATACATACCACCAATGCTTGCAGTTTGAATATGACTCATAAGATCCATATGTATAAGTTCAAGAATACTATAGGTAGATAGGTGCTGACCTGCTTTGTGTGAATTCTTAGTTTGCTTACCTTTCTGGCATAGTTCAAATATGCTTTCAGGAATAGTTTTGAATTTTGGAATATCTCTTACAGCTCTACTTTTGGTTAATCTGAGTAAATTTTGATAGTTCATGTGACCCAATCTCTTGTGCCAAAGTTCTGCAGGGTTAGTACTAGCAACTTTGCAAGTAAGCTTTGGATTCAAAATATAACATTTATCACTAGATCCAACACCTTTGAGTAAAATTTGACCATGTAAGTTTGACTCAGGGTCAAGATAAAAAACTTTACACCCAGTTTTAAAGAAGAGTACTCTAAGATTGTCATCACATAGTTGACCAACACTCCAAAGATTTGCCTCTAAACCAGAAACGAACAAAACATCTTTTAGAGTGGGTAAGCTTTCAATGAAAATATTCTTAGATCCCTCAATGTGACCTTGTTGTCTATCTCCAAATGTAACTAAACCTTCTTTCTCCTTTATGGAAATTGGACAGCAGCTCTAAGTCACATGTCATGTGTCTAGAACATCTACTATCAAAATACCAAGTGTTAGAGATTAAAGCACTTAAAGATAGTTTCATAACATAACTCTTGTACTCACCCTTTTTTCACCCAAACATGTTTCAGTTTACCTTTAGCCTCAGGTATTTTGACCTTGTGTGTATTGATCAAATTTATGTATTTTTTATAGTTAAAAAACATCACGATCAAATTCACCACAAAAGTTACAATTTACCTGTCGGACCTTACCATACACATTAGAGTTCTAAACTGGTCTGACATTAGCAGGTTGGTTTCTGGCATTCTGCTATTGCTGCTTTGATGGATCTTTCTAGACAGTTCTGCTCGATGAGGATCCAGACGTATTCTGTTTGGGTCCAAAATTCTGCTTTTGTCCTGGAGGTATTTTTTAGAAGTTTTTCCCTGATTCTTTCACGAAAACTGTCTGCTACACAGCTTTTCCTTTTCCTTCATATCATAGTCTAGATGTATCCCCTAAAGGTCTTCTATACTTTAGGACTTCATTCAACCTTATAGCTCCAATTGTCAAATGTTTAATCATTTTATTGGCATGCTCCAGATCAGTTGTAAGTTCATTGATTTGCTCATTTTTTTGTTCAATGGATTTATACAGATCTCTCTTTTCATCATCAAAGAATTCCATCATTAGTTGAAGCATGTCAGATTTATCTTGTTCTATGACAAGTTGATTCTATAGTGATACATAGTTAGGACAAGATATCTTTTCACTTGTAGAAGATTTTGTAGTGTTAGGAGTGAGGCAGTTCGTTGAAGTGGGTTGAGGCTAGACATGTGCTCTTAGAATAGTAATATGTTCTTCTGATGAAGTCTCAGATCCTAAGCCAGACACATCATCCACTTCTTCACTCCAGGTAACCTTCATTGCCTTTTTGCCTTTTTTCTTCTGGGTATTTGCACATTTTATTACAATTTGCATGTAGCTTTCACATTCATTGCATCTTATTCTACTAGCAGTTTGTGTCTTAGGAATGAAGTTGCCTCTGGGTTTTCTGTAGCTAGTTTTCCTCTGTTGATATGGTTGATGTTCACCATCTTGATTCTGGTTCTTCATCTGATAAGATTTTTAAGGCTAGTACTGATTTTGGAATTTCTTACTTTTTTGCTGTTTGTTTTTCAAGAACTTCTTGAATTGTTTGGTGAGGAGTGCCAAGTTGTCTTCTTTATCAGTTTCTTCCTCGATTTCAGAATCTTCCACCTTGCTTTTGAATGCAATCCCCGGTTTCCTCTCATTTTTCCTCTTGGATATGTTCTGCTCATATGTTAACAAGGATCCCACAAGCTCTTCAATCCTCATCTCGTCCAGATTCTTGCTTTTTTCAATAGTAGTCACCTTGGTGTGAAATCTGTCTGGAAGTGATATGAGGATCTTTTTTACTATCTCCCGTTCATAAAATATCTTGCCTAGAACTTGTGCTTGATTGATGATCTCACACAATCTTGCATAGTAATCCTTGAATTCTTCATTGTCCTTTATCATGACTTGCTCAAACTCAAGAGTGAGCATCTGGAGCCTTGAGGACTTGACTGAAGTTGTTCCTTCATTTGCAACTTAAAAAACATCTCAAGCTTCCTTAGCAGTCCTACAATTAGTAACAAGTCTCAATTGATTTTGGTCTATAAAGGAAAAGATAGCATTTAAAGCTTTAGAATTTTAGCCACATGTAGTATTTTCTTCAGTAGTAAATTGAACATAACACTTAACAGAAACGGTACCATCTGCAGCAGTGACAGTGCGTGTTGTGTAACCATTAAGAATAGAAGTCCAAGACCTATTATCTATAGACTGAATATAAATTTGCATGCGAACTTTCTAATATGCATAGTTAGACCCATATAGGATAGGTGGTTTAATAGAAGATGTATTCATGTCCAGATAAACCTGAATACCAACTGTGAATATGTGGTTATCTAGACTCTAATCATGATGTATCTTGCCTAGCCACTTAAACAGTTAATTTAGTGTAAAGTGTAATGTGACCTAGATATGTCTAGCTCGAGTATGGATGCAGAAAATAAATAACACCAGATACGTTGAAGCGAAAACCCTAAAACGGGAAAAACCACGGGTACACTTGCCACAGAACAAACCAATCTACTATCACAGGTAAGAGTTTAATACAACTCGAGATAATTAGTGATATCGCAATATATACTAAACATTCAAAATAAAAACTTATAAAAAAAACTCTCTCTTTACGCCTTTTGACATGTGACAATGTGCAGTTGCTCGTCTTCTCTTGCTATTGCGCTCACACGGGAATGTACATTAAGCTTCCTAGAGATCACCTGAACTCATAGAGGGAAACAAGTCATCCTAAACCTCTTCAACCTTGTGTGGATAGTCCCTTGCACATATATTGATCTTCTATCAATGAACTTTGAAGGGTTTGCCAAACAAACATATTATTTATACGTGAAAGTCCGGTTTGCAAGATTAAATCTCGCAGGTATGGCAGTGTGTTTGTTTCTCTCTTGTTTGTGTCGAGTACAAAGAATGTGTCTTGAAAGAATGGCTTGACCGTAATTGAGTTCTATGTATGACCTACAAAGAGAATACATATATAGGCAAGACTTTGAATTCTTGTACAAGTCAAGAATTAAACTTACCATATACTTGTAGTTGTAGGAAACAAGATAAGGAAAGTAGAAACCTTAAATACAAAACTTTCCTAATCTAATTAGAATTTAACATGCATAAATACTAACCTACTTAAATAAGGTAAATACAAGACAACTTAAACTAGGAAATATTAGAACTTGCATGTAATTATAATTCTTAAGCCTCAAGAAAAATACACACACTCCGACTTATCCTTTGGGCCCAAGACCTAATTAAATTTGCATGCTAAATAATATATCACACGTGAAATAAAGTCATGCAAATATGTAACCATATTTTGAACAATGTTTGCCACTTAGACAAAATTTAGGAATGCCAACATATAAGATTCTTCGTACTAACCATGTCCAATAAAAAGAAAAAGAAGAAGAAAATGATAATATAACTTCAGACACATATAAAAAAGGAGCCTAATTTTCTGTTCTACTACAAATGGCAAAAGTAATATCATGGACTCAAGCAATTTAGTTTTTGTGTAAAAATGTTCTATTATTCTCTTTGCACCATGTTAAAGAGAGCTCACCAGATCATATTATTAGGAAGAAGTCGATTGAAAGAATGCTACGTCATTATATCGGTGTAATATTAATCTGAATTGGTAATGAGCAAGAGTCATTTTTGCTTGCAGCCTGATACAAATAGATGACAAGATATAGATTTTGGAAAGAGTCCTTTTATATACGGAATTAAGGTTGTTTCAGTCAAGGACATCCCAAAATTCAAATTAGGAAATGAGGACGATGGAAAGGAAAGTGAGAAGAAATAGATGGGTATTATGAGTCAAAATAAGGAAAATGATATTGGAAAGAGTCCTTTTTTATAGATGGAATTAAGGCCCCTTCAATCAAGGACATTCCAAAATTCGAATTAGGAAATTATGATGATGGAAAGGAAAGTGAGAAGAAATAGACGCCTATTATGAGACAAAATTGGGGAAAAAAGGGTACTGCGAGCAACTGACCCAAGTGTTACAACAAAAAAAAGAGAGGGAAAAAACCAAAGTCCATTTAAGTGTCTTTATATATACACACACACACACACACATATATATATATATAGATATATAGATTATAGCTGATCAAGCTTGAATAAATATTAGATTAATAAAATACCTGATAAATTTATGAATCTTGAGGGGAATTCTTATCTCGTAATTATGATAATGCAACTTATTATAACTTTAAGGAAAATTTTCAAAAATCTCTTGGAGGTTTTGTAATAAAATCTCTCACATTATGTGGCGTATATAGATGCACACCATATGTAATTCATACATACCAAGTGTATTTTAAAAACACATGGCGTGCATCTAAACACGCCACACAGATTGGAAGGCCTTATTACAAAACTTCCAAGAGGTTTTTGAAAGGGACTCATTACTTTAATAAGAGTTGGATGTATCATTGTTACTAAGAACCTTTTTAGTGACGCCAACATTAGAATTTATGTGTTTTAGAAGTTTTATGCACACACTTAACCTAATCCCAAATTAAATGAATTAATTGCTATTTATTTATATTGGATAAGTTACCTAAAACCAACTGAAAATGACTATTAATGTACATAAGAAAAAGCTGACTTTGTATAAAGACTTCACATGTGGGATCTTTTTGGCTAGCCATCTTGGCAATTGCTATGAGTACTTAAGCCAACACTCGAAGGGTACCCATTTTTATCGATGAGCTAACAAAATCTGGTAATTTATTATAGCTCGAGTAAGTACAATACATGATAAACATGTAAGAGATTAAACTCTAGATTATATATAAAGAACCTTTTACAAGTGTTTTCTTTTATTATATGGTTCCACGACACATACAAATGTACGAGGTTATGGTGGAAGATGTATTGTCTCGTTATGATTATAAATTGCATTGTCAATCAAACAAATTACAAATGTAATGATAGAAAACTAGTCCTTAAAAAATGATTTAGAGAATTAATACTAAAAATACTGCGTGTACTTCATCCCAATTTCTAGTGAGCCAGATCATGTGACTTGGCTGATTATTATTGGCAATCTAGTTCCGTGCAAAGAGCCAGATCTAACTCATTAGAAAAATGGAAAAACTTCATTGGTTAATTATTTCACGAGTGGAATTTGGTTTTGATGCATCTGTCAAATGAACCAAGCTTTGTGAATTTTTGATCTATTAAATTACGATTTGTTACATTTTATAGAGATAGTAAAAACAAATGATCGTGACATCGGCATAATATATATTTTGATATTCTCTCTTCGGATGTATCTTATAAAATGAAATATTCAATTGTTATGTCTAAATAATGAACGTCACTTATTACTTTTATAACTTTTTATTTTAATAAGAGTATTTGAGGAAGTTATAGCTTGTTCTTAGTAGCTAATATCTCAGTTTTTTTTGGTGAAATGAGATTATGGTTTGAAATGTGTGGTGGAAAAGTGAAGAGAGATTATAGGATGATAATACTATTCACAAATGGAAAAACCCAACATCTAGGTACATCAAGATTAATGTAGCTACGGCAACTATTGGAGATCGAGAACAAATTGGAGAAATGATCTAACACCAGACGTCTGGCGGCGTTATACTGTTAGACGTCTGGCATTAGATCATTTTTAGAACCAATAAGTTGGTATGGGACTGGTCATGAGGGATGAGTTTGGTGCTTTTGTGGAAGCAAGAATGGTACTGCATGAGGTCAATTTGAAGCAAAAATGGCAAAGGCTTTTGTGGTTTGTGAAGCTTTGAATTGGCTTAAAGAGATTCATGTCGGATCGGTCATGATAGAGATGGATGCATCAGTTTGAGGCCCTCCAAAGTTCCTCTCTTGATAATTATCCTTTTGGCTTTGAGCATCGGGGATTGCAAAAAACTCTCTAGAGAAACAAATAGAGTAGAATATTCGTGTGGGTGCTCACCTTCTTGCTAGGGCAATTGGTTCAATGTCAGATTCCATAGAGATTTATTTTTCTCTTTTTGCTTTAATTTCTAATGTACTTTGTTTGGACACTCATGATGAATAACATTTATTTCTTCAAAAAATAAAAAAAGAAAATTTACGATAGTCCATGTAACTGGCAAGAGCCCTTTATTTATTGGCGCTCTCTTACTATCGGATAATTTGGAGAAATTAATAATACAAGTTTTTTCCCCAAAAAAAAAAAAAAAAATAGAAGAATGACTTGATTTTCTATTAAAATAAAGACAAGAAACTTGATACAAGTCTCGCGATGGAAAATCAATGGAAAACTGGTGACTCGGTGTATTAGAAAGTCAGAAAGAAAAATGAAGGTAGCAAGAAGAGATAAAAATTATACCATCCAAATATAAGTAGAATTAAGAAAACTAAATAGAGTGTGATTCCTATAGAGCTCATGCGGGCTGACGTGGTGACAACATGACAACTACATGTCTGCCATGTCAGCACCATATGTGCAGACTAAACTTCTGTTACCAGCGTTGCAGACACGTCATTGCCACACTGACACCACGTTAGCACGCGAGCTCCGCTCTATAGAAAAATCCGTGTGAAAAATGTTCCAGATATTACAAGTTCAGTTAGTGTACAATATTTGTATAGAAAAGATTTAGAACAAGGTTATAGTTATGCTGCTTCTACAATGATGAGAATAGTTAGAAAATATTTATACATACCAGAAAAGAGTAAAAGATTATGAAAATGTTTAGTTTAACTTTATTTTATATCTCTTGAAGAGTTTGCAGGGGAAAATTAATACAAGTGGAAGTCGTCATACCTGAAGATGAGTTGCCTCTATGGCCTTGTGGAAAATTTACAATACAAATTTAATCAGATCAAACATTTTTACATGATATTCGCAAGTATTATGTCGTTAGCCATCTTATTACACACACATAGACTAGGAAGTCTCTAGTTTGGTAGCACTTGGTGTTCTAGGAACTAATCTATCTGTCAATTGTTGTCAATTCGATTTCTTGATCTTGCGTAGAGGCACTATCATTATTTTGGCCTGATTCAGCTATTTCTTCCAGACCTCTCATGGAAGCTTCTGTATTTTCCAGAGAAGTGGCACTTGTGTCATGGCTCGGTTCAGCTACATCTTCTGCATCCTCTAGCCCTGAGCCTATCCTATTGTTATTGTTCTGCCATGAATGAAATTTTAAATATATAAGATGAAAATAGTTTTGCCCCTGAGCAGCCATGGCAGTTACTTTGCTTCCAAACAATGTCTCTGAATAGATTAGAGCAATCACAGTAACTAATCCTACAATAATGAAGAGGCTTCCAAAATCATAAAATGTAAGTCTGCCAGTCTGTTTGGATGGTGGTGAGGAAAATGGATCTTGATTTGAAGAGTAACCAGGTCCCAAATTGTTTCGCTCAATGATGGTCCTTGAATAACATTCAAGATTGCCCTTGAGAAATTTGCAGTTAGAGGAGAGCCACGAGGAAATGCCTGGAATAAGTAATGTGAATAATTCAAATAAAACTTAACAATAATTCTAATCAAACTTAACAAGAAGGCATAACATTATAGGAAAAGAATGGTGCCCTACATAGCTGAGAGGCACCTCTCTCTCCTGTCTTGCAAAATTATTGGACATATATGATCAGACAAGTAGACAACCACTCCAGTTAGATCTATTATAGTCTGAGTTTAGATCAAATACCTTCTAAGATTTGCTTTTCCCTAGATTTCATTCCGTTTAACCATAAGAAACTAATTTACTCCATTTGGTGAGGTTGATTGGTTGATACTATTATGAAATTCAAAAACGCTAAAAGCTTGTTAGATGTATTCTGGAGTCTTATCCAGTTATGTTTGTCAAATCTTCTAAATGGAGTTCAACTTGAAGAACAAGCAAACTTACAAAGCCAAAGCCAAAGCCATTTGTCTTGTATACTGGTCCGACTATTTTGTAATCTGAACCGTACTTGTTGAGGAAAAGCTTCACATAAGGAATCTTATCGAATATGGCATCTATTTCTCTACTAGACATAGCTCTGTGGTATTCTTCAGCTAATGAGTAACTTCTAAGCCTGGACTCACTAATGTGTAGTTCCATTCCCAAAAATTGTCTCATAGGGGAGCCTTCTTGATATCCCACATAAGAGTTCTTTGATAAAGCTTTTAATGGCTCGTCTGTCAAAATAGCAGATAATTTAGCTGTATAGCTCTGCAAAAGGATAAATGCCATGAACAACCAAATTGCCAATATAAATATCGACCAGCGATTAACCACCATATTCCCTGTCAAGAACAATAGAAACTTGTCACATAGTAAATGAAATTATGGTGCAGAAACAGTATTTGGTTATTTAGAAATTACTTTCAGGAAATGCAAGAACTGCTATTGGAGCCCAATAACTCATTTCAAGTCTCTCCCTGTTTGGCCTAGCCAAATCTTCATTGTTTAGTGCTCTATATTCCAATACCCGAAGAACTATTCATATCCAAATGCAGGCCACCATGATTGCCAGCCAGAGATCTCTACTAAAAGGCTTGACAAAACTCCACATGCCACATGACTTACTTTTGACAACTAGGACAGCTCCCTGTTCCGAATATGATAGTGTGAAGTCAACATAGATTGCACGAGTTGACCAAATTGTTATATCACCCGCCACCATGCCAAATGTCTGTAATTTAATTTTACAAGAAAACAACAAAGTTTTTCTTAAACTCTGTTTGAGCATGTAGTTTTATCATAAATAAGAATGGCTATGAGCAATGAGAATAGGAATGTATTAAGATAAACTCTATTAGTACCTGAGGCATCTCCTGAAGCATGTCATCTTAACTTTGGTTACTGTTTCCGCTGACATTGTAGTAATAAAATTCAAAGTTAATAGAGAAAGGTAACAGCTCCAATGCTGCCAACAAGATATCGACTGCAAAACCAGATGCATTTGCACATTTTGTTGCAGGATTTACTTTTACATTTACAAATTCTGTGAATCCAGGTTTCAGAGGAACCCCGACTCTCAGTTTCCTTGTTTCAAAAGTTCTCAGCTTACCTACTGCAGAAACAACCCGACCCTGGTATCTGCGGCAAAGATCTCTACTAAAAGGCTTCATAAAATTAAAACCCTGCGTGTCTGATATAGAATACAGTTCTTCGAAATCAAAATAGTTTGCTTGAGATGTCAAAATTGTTGCATCGACCACCGCCATGTCAGATGCCTGTAATTTAATTTTACAAGAAAATAGCAAAGTTTTACTTGAATTCTGTTCCAGCATGCTATCATAAATAAGACTGACTAAAGGCAAAGAGAAATGAAATGTACTAGGGTAATCTCTACTAGGGAAAATTTTCAAGTACTTCCCGGAAGTTTTGTTAAAATATTTCTCGCCCCATGCACGCCGCATGTATTTCAAACCTAAACTATGTGTGTTTTAAATCCACACGGCATACATCCATGTATGCCACATGGGAGAGAGTTTTTTAACAAAACTTCGAGGAAGTGCTTGAGAAGGACTCACTCTACTAGTACCTGAAGCACCCCCTGAAGCATGCCATCATAACTTTTGTTACTATTTTTACTGACATTGTAAGAATACAATTCATAGTTAATAGAGATAGGTAACACCTTTGGTGCTGCTAACAAGGTGTCAGTCGCAAAATCAGATGCATTTGCACTTTCTGTTGCAGGATCTACTTAATTGCACTTTCTCATTTTCCTTATTGCAAAAACTCTCAGCTTAATTGTTGGAGAAGTAACCCAGCTCCCAATGTCTAGCCTTATAAATGAATTTGAGCTTGTTGGTTCACCTATATTTGATGTCCATGGATCCTCTGACCAACATATCACATTGCTTTCTTCATCTCCAATCAAATCTACTGCGCCAAGCTTCTCTTCTGTCTCTGTTGAGGACAACCCAAAACCATATTCATCCCAACTTCTCTGAAAGCTTTCTTGCTTGGTTACTTTACCAAAAACACCTTCCATTGAATCATGGTGATCGGATTCTGTGGAATATAATGCATTCAACAAATCATCAGTGATATTCCTCTTATATAATTCATTCCTCATTTCTATTTTTCGGGCAAAAGCAAAGAGGCAATGACTGAGTGATGGGCTCATATGCACCAGGAATGCACTCGGTTTTCTTGCCGTAAGCTTTTTGAGTTCTTGCAGCGATACGGAAATGTTACCCAAATATGCTCTTCCAATTTCAAATTTTTGGAATGCCTTATTCTGATGCAAATGTTACCCAAATATGCTCTCACATCCTCTGGGGTTATCCTAACAAAGGAGTTTTGTGCAGTGGTAAGAACTGAGCTTCTGATGACGAATGAAACAGCCTTCAGATGTAGTTCTCCCCTGAGTTTTCCTATGAACTTTTCCTCTGTTGCAACGTTTGGGGCTTTGATCCTATGCACCTCATAATTTAGCAAGTCTACAAATGCATATAACATATCCAAAGCAATATTATTAGTAAGCTATGAAGAATCTGACTCTAACAGAACTCTCATTATTCAGTTGACATATATTCTTATGCATATACACTCTCCAACTTTACTGATTTGGCATTAGAGGGATAACTTATGATTTTTTTTTTCAGGCATGAAGAAGCTTAAGTTCTCATTCCAACGTCGAATGAAGCATGTCAAACAACAGGTGCAATTTTGGTAGCAATAGCAATGAATTCCTGGCATCCTTCGTTGTTCTCAAGTCTCCTTAAATTTGAACCCAGGTTTTTATTCTCATAGTTTCATATATTAGGGTTCCCAAACAAAAGACCTATGTGAATTTGGGGTTTCAAGGGTTTTTTTTCAAGATGGAGACTTTATGTACATCCAAACTCAACTTTTTAATCCCGTCCCAAAAAAAAAAAAAACCTCAATTTTTTAATTAAATTTGATCAGTGCATCTATCCATTAGACTCTTGTAAATTTTTTCCCCAAATGGTGGATCATTAAGCTAATCAGGATCAAACAGACTGAAAGAATATGAAACTTCTATATAAATCAACAGTGGAAGAAAATGGTGGCTACAGGATGATTAGATTGCTCGTGTAAAAATCAGCTTTTTGTGCAAGTTTAATGATTAACTTGAGAAAAGCCTAGAACCTGATGATTTCTTTTGTATAGTATAATTATTCTTATGACCCAAAAAAAATAAATAAATAAAAATAAAAATAAAAAATCTTCTTTTCCCCCCCTTTTTCATTACTGTTGTAAGTTGTTGTTACCGGTTTTACTCTGCTTTGGCTGTGATACTGCTGTTTCTTTAAGCAAAACATGATAAGGGACTAATACAGATAGTTCTCCAGAGTTTTTTTTTTTTTTTTCCCTTTTTTTGGTGAAAGCAATGGAGATTAAAGGGGGATTTAAATATAAAAAAAAATGGAACTTCAAAATTGAAAACCAAACATAAGGTATCATACAGCTAGACAAGATTATTGATAAATTGAAAAAGTTTCTTAAATATCAAAACAATTTGAGTTTGGAGGGATCACATAATACCTGAAAAAGTGTCATCCGTATTCAATCTTGTCGAGTAGTTTGGATACTTCAAATAGAATTCTTTTAAATCCATGTTTATGCATGAATATTTCATCCCCTTCCATGGAGAATTTAGATCAAAATATGCTACAGTGTCAATTGAAGAACAATGAGTTTTAAAAGCATTGTTAAACAAGACAAGGAGACAAATGACATGAAAAGGAAACAATAGAAAGCATTGGAAGGGCATTGTTTCTTCTGCTTTTTTCTCCATCAAGAGTGACTACCTAGTTTTTATAGATAGAGATGACTTTAGTTAATTAAAAAGAAGTTATGTCCTCTTCATGACTGTGATCTTATATATTTGAATGTTTCAATGGCTAATTAAACTAGTAAGTGAATCACGGGATGTGTTTACCAGCTGCGTCAGCTACACTTGATATTCATCCACGGATGCGGTAAGGAAAGTCTTGGGATGTCCAATAACATTTGGTAGCTCCTATGATTTCGGGGAAGCAATTCATTTTATAGTACTTAACCTAGTTCGAAAGTATTGTTAAAGAGTGCAGACAGTACAATGCTTTTTGCAATGTTATGTATGGAAGTGAGATTCATATTTTCATGAAATACCTCACAATATCATACCTGGAAATTTCTTGATAATTCATATGCTCTTACCTACAATTTTATAAACAGCACACAATAGCCTCTATTGTATTTTCTTCTGTCATCATCAGAAGTATTAGTTTCTTTGTCAAATTTAATTAACTACAATTAAAAATGCACATCACTTGTCCATTAAGAAAACACACACACACACACACACTGACACAGAGTTTGACAGAGTCCTCCGATTCAGGGGCGGAGCGAAAGGAGGGGCGTGGGGGAGGGGGCGATCGCCCCTGCAACATCAGTCACCGGACCGGTGGTCGCCCCTGCAACATTGTTTTTGGTTGAGTTTCATATGAAAGTTTCCCGTTGCAGTCTTGCAGAAATGGAGTTGTGGAGTGAGGAAGACGAAGGGAAACCTGGGAAGGGCAAAAAACCTTTTTTAGTGACAGCTGTAACCCCACGATTTTTTTTTACAAGACACAATCCAATGTTGACTTTTTGCCTCTGTCTCTTTAATGACTGCCGCAACCCACAACTCTCTCTCCTCATTTCTTCTCTTTTGTATTTTTTTTATTATTATCTTCCTTTTACAATATTTTGATTATCTTCTATTTAATAGTAATTTGTTTTTTATTTTTTTCATGAATTATTGTAAATTGTGGTAATTGTTTAGGTTACATGTCTTTTTCATTTATTTTTTTGTTTTGGGTGATTAGTTTTATATATGTATCTTTATTTGTTTTCTTTTTTAAAGGGAATATTCTTATTTATTTTTAAGATAACTTTTTCTTGATAGTAGATAATATTGAAACACATAATTTTCAATTACTTTATTAAAATAAATAAGAAATACTTAAAATTTCTTAAATGGGAAATTAAAGTCATTAGTCATGTAAACTATTTTAAACTGGTTTAAATTTTTGTCACATGATATCAATTTTTTGATTCACTATTTTTGAAAAAGCAACTTCAAATTAATTTAAATTGTAGCCAAGTGACAAAAATTTAAACCAAACATTATTTTGAATTAGTTTAGATTGTTGTCAAACATACATATTATTTATGTGATAAGTTAGTAACAGATGAATTTCTTTTAGATAAGTTAGCAATAGATTAACTTCTTTTAAACTTGATAAAGATTATGAAAAGAGTAAGATTATATAAAAATGATAATAACATTATCAATGAATTTAAAAAAAGCATCAACATGTTTCAACAGGAAAAAGAGTGAAAATTATCATTTTCCTTAAGCTTTTTGGGTAACATTTTTCTTTTATAATATTTGTGCATACCCAGAATTAAAAGGCTAGCTCTGCCATTGGTAGAGGGAAATGGAGTTCTTCATGGGTGGTTGCTTTTTCATTTTACCCAATGATTTTACCCATCCCGAAGCAAACAACCTAGTGTTCCCCTGGATTTGGGACTACCTTCGCCATCTTTTTCGCTTTTGTATCTCTTTTTGGTACATTTCCCGTGCAACACAAAGAACTATTACTTGTTTATGGGATTGGGAGTATCTGAGAAAAAGATGTAGAACACGAAGACAGAAGAGAAAGGGTATAATTCACACGCATTCCAACAAAAAATTGGGGCATAAATGGATGGTATGTGGTGTATAACTTTTCTAAAATTTTCTTTTCTTTAAATTAATCTAGTTATGTGTTCGCTAGACTTAAGAAAATTTATTTTCTTCTCGTAGTTTCTATTTATTATTATAGAGTTTTTTACGTGTTTATAAATTTATGTATATTTGCACGGTTTAAATACATATCGTAATTGTATTTATGTGTGTGTAATTGTATCTCAATTACGTGTTTAGTGTATCATGTATTTATATTAATATATATTGCTTTGATTTTATAAAAATATATAAGAGAAAACATAAATGGAATAATATATATTATTATATATTTACATTACATTTTATGTATTTTCTTATCGATGGGTTTGAATATATGAGAATACAAGAAGACAAATTCAAATGCCAAATCATTTCCACTCTCGAACCTAGATTACATATTATTTTCTATATAATAATATACTTATGAATATTTTGTGGTGTAAATATTGGCATATAAAAATATTTAAAAATAAACTTGGTGCTAAGTTTATACACGATATTGTATTAAAAAAAATTTACACTACTTCAGTATTATTTTTCGCCCCCGGAACATAAAAATTCTGTCTCCGCCACTGCTCCGATTGTTAGTCTACCAAGAAGCATGAGGATGGGCACACCAAGAAGTGGCAATGTCATTTACAATAACAATACCTTTGAGCATAGGTATGCGCGAGGTGTGGAGCATACTTCATAAGCCTCGAGTGTGTCTATGCATGCTTCTTAAAAAGAAGAAAAACAAATGGCTCATTACAGTTTCTACAAAAGTCACGCTTCAAATGGCTCATTACAGTTTCTACAAAAGTCCCGCTTCAAATGGCCCATTACAGTTTCTACAAATGGCTCATTAGAAGCCTTGAATTGTTTGGAGGCTTCACCACCGCTTTCAAGAACACCCTCCTGCCCCCCCCTTCAAATAGTTGGCAAATGGCAGCGAGTGCCTGAGCTTGATATTTTTGGTGTCGTGTGGCCAAGCTATCCTAACAAAGTAGTGGTTTTGTACAAATGGACAAGTTGAGCTTTAGTTTGTTCTTCTTAACTGTGTTGTGTTCTCCATTAACTTACTAATTTGATTAATCCATCTATAGAGAAATTAACTAATGGTAGATACTTGAATGTTTCAATGAGGCAAAATTTGATAATAAACAACAAGAGTATTTAGTTGATTATTACTTGGAGGCGCAAGAGATGATGAATCTGAATCATACCATTTATTTATTATGGAATGGACTTATAAGTAAAATTCAAAATATTCCACTTAATCTTTTCGAATGGAACATCAATTCTTCGTACAAGGAAAATTTCTAAGGAACGAATAACTACATAATGAACTAAGTTATTTACATGCTTATTAGAACATATTATGTGACCTCTCACTATCTTCAACAATGGTCTTGGGACGAACCTCTTCTTCAACTTGAACTAGTTACAATTACTTTTCCATCAACAGTCTTCGTGCATTTTCTTCAATTCGCTGAAGTTATTGACTCTTCTATCATGATGTCAGTGGAGAAAATGTAGGCAGAACGAGTATTTTGCAATGCATTCAGGATTTTTCCCAAGTCTGATATATCCTTAAATGACCGTATGAGATATCCTTAACAAAGGACCTAAATTACTGTAGTATCTAACACCAATGGCAGGATTGTGATTGTGAACATTGCCATCCCATGAAGTGTCTAAAGCAAAAGCATTTTGTGTTCTAGGAGTTTCTCCTTTCATTTGTTGTTGTCAATTCTACTTCTTGATCTAGTGCAGCAATGCTCTCATTATCTTGGTCTGTCACACAAGTTTCTTCCTCAGCTCTGCTGGTGGACTCCTCAAACTCGCTCGCATCCCGGCTTTCACTAGAAGTGTTACCGCCATCTTGAACTGATTCATGGCTTTCTTTTCCATTGTTCTCTACCGCATGAATTCTTGAAGAGATAAAACATCTAGCACATTTGGCAATGCAGAGAAATCAGGGCCATTAATTTTCGTCCAATTGACGTTACTGAGCAGAATAGAGCGAACATAGTAACTGATCCTACTATAATAAAGAGGCCTCCAAAGTCATAAAAGGTTAGACTGGAAGCCTGCTGTGATACTGGTGCAGATAATGGATCTTGAGACGAGTATCCAGGTCCGAACCTTTTTCGCTCAATAGACATCATGTTTGGACCTTGAGTAACGTTCAAGATTGCCTTTGAGAATAATGCAGTTAAGGGAGAGCCACAAGGAAATGCCTATATATGCAACCATAATTGTATGGTTAAACACTATAATCTAATGTTGAGTATAAAAATCTTCAATAATATTGCATCCAAGTTGAATTCCTCCTGGTTTTATTTTCCTGAATTTATTTATACCATAAGGAATTAACGTATTGAAGAGAAAGAAAACTTACAAAGCCAAATCCATTTGTCCGATATGTTGGTCCGACCATTTTGTATTGAGAATCGTATTTCTTGAGGAAAATCTTCATGTAAGGAATCTCATCAAATACGGCATCTATGCCTCCTCTTTTGCTTCCTCTAGACATAGCTTCATGGTACCCTTCGACTAACGAGTAGTTTCTGAGCCTTGATTCACTAATATGAAGTTGTTGTGTCAAAAATGCTTTCATGAAGGAGCCCTCCTGATACCCCACGTAGTAATCCCCAGAAAAACCAAGTTTTAGTTGATCTACTGTCAGAATTGCTGATAAGTTTGCTGTGTAACTCTGCATAAGGATGAATGCCATGAACAACCAAAACACCAACACAAATATCGACTAGCTATTAGCCACCATATTCCCTGTCAAGAAAAATATACATCTTATGAAGTAAATTAAGTAATCTTCATGGTGTTTGACTCAAAAATGTATCATGCTTATTGTTCTATCTTATAGGAGTTGAGAAATATTCAGCAACGCGGCTAATAGTTCTTAGTCAGTCTGAGAGACATGGTTCCATTCCATTCCCTTAGCAAGTTATCGATGTGATAAACAAAGGTAAATAGTCCCAGCCTAGCTCAGGAAGATCACACCAAATGGACAATTAGAAAAGAGTACAAAATTTAGAAAATTACTTTCAGAAAATGCAAGAACTTCTATTGGAGACCAGTAGACCATTCTAAGTTGCTCCTTGTGTGGTTTATCGGACTCTTGATTATTGTGTAGTACACTATGTTCCAATATTCAAAGAACTATTCCCATCAAAATGCAGGCAACCATGATTGCTAGCCAAAGATCCCACTTCAAGGGCTTAATAAAAATCCACATATCAAACGGTTTCTTATTTTTTACCACTAGAATGACTCCCAGTTCGGAATATGGAAGCGAAAACTCCACGTATGATGCTCGTGGAGCCCAAATTGTTGTATCTCCCACCACCATGTCAAATGTCTACTTTCATGAGAGAAAAAAAGCAAGTAGATGACATAAATGTTAGTGTAAGCATGAAGTTCTATCAGGACGAGAATATCGCACATGAAGATCAAAGTACCTGAGGTATCTCACGAAGCATCCAGTCATAACTCCATTTAGGACTGCTTCTCTCTTTATAAGGATGAAACTCATAATTTACAAGGAAAGGTAGAAGTCGCAATGTTTCCAAGAAGATGTCAATTGAAAAACCAATTGCACTAGTATGATTTGTTTCCGGATCTATTGTTACACTTACAAATTCTGTGAATCCATGTTTTGCTGGAACCCCAACTCTCAGTTTCCCGATGCAGGAATAGACCAACCCTTTGTTCGAGTGGAAGAATCTCCAGGCCACATAGCCTTTTTCAGATTGCTTGTGGATGCTGATTCACCAGTATAACTTAATTCTCTGGATAATCCTCTGTCTGGAGTCCAAAATCCTAAAGTTTTCTCTCCACTTCCAACTACATTGAATATCTCAAAGGCCGTAGGTTTCAGTTGCCCATCAATCATTTGAAAGTCCCCACTAAGGCCTCTAAATTTTGTCTGCAACAATTTGCTCAGAAGCCTTGGTCCAAATGCTGAGAGTTTCAGGTTTGTTATGTCTGTTCCATTTCTGCTGGTGTTCACATACAACAAGCTAGAGTTTACAGGTCTAATCTTTTCTGCTGCCATTGCCAAGGAGCTTACTGTATCATAAACCCACAGACCATGTGCATTTACTTCCCTAATAGAACCGGTAGTTTTCTTCAGAACCATATTCTGCCTCCACCTTTCTTGGAAACTGTCAAGCTTTTCCGACCGCGGTACATAGTACCTGATACCCAAAACACCTTCCATTGAATCATGAGCAACAAAATCCATGGAATTTAAGAAGTTTGATAAATAATCCGTTATAATCCAGGCAAACCCTTCAGTCATCATTAGTGCCTTTTTGGCGATAGGGAATAGCCGGGAACCAAGCGATGGGTTCATGTGCACCAGGAATGTCCGCGTTTGCTTTGCCATAAGCTTCCTGAGTTCTTTCAATATATGAGCGTCGTCTGATGATAAAGAGATGGCACTCATATATGGTATCCCAATTTCAACTTCTTGGAATGCCTTATTCATATGTGAAAGAAATTGATTGCCATACTCCGTGTCTTCATACAAAATCACTACTTGTGGCCATTCATAACCTTTACATATGGCAGCAAGGGCTCGAGCTTGATGAGCATCATCCGGAGTTGCTCTAACAAGGTAGCGATTTTGCACAGGGTGAAGAGTTGAGCTTCTGACTGTGAAAGAAACAACTGGTACATGAACTTTGCTTGCAAGTTCTGCAAGGAATTTGTCTTCTGTTGCACCCTGTGGTCCTAAAATGCCATGCACTTCTTCATGCTTCAGTAATTCCAGAACTGCAAAACATATAAAAGAACAACACGATTTATTTTGAAGCTTGCAAAAGAACACAGGATGTTCAATAAGCTATCTAAGTTACTTGGAAATATTCTAAGCTATTTGAAAATGTGAATGAGGTGGCGATCTAAGCTATTCTCATTGTATACTGTATAAAGCAACAGAATTCGTTCCTTCTCTAGTTTTCAAAATATTGACAAGCCAAAAGAATACAAAAAAGCAGCTTTCTTTCCCATGCCTTCTTTATGATAGGTTTCAGAGATCAACTATCTTCTGACTTAGGGATTTCAAATTGGGGATTTCATCTAGAACGACGCCGTCTGTAGCATACACAATGGCCCCATTAGTGGGTTTTTTCTTGTGCTGACGTTGATAGTCAATGTTTGACGATCAAATAGAATAACTCGTGAAGAATATTACCTTAGATTTTTCCCCTTTTGGTACTTAAATATACGAGTACAATATGTGGTATAAGTAGTACAAATAAAACCCAACTCAAAGCAAATAAACAAACCAACAACCACGTTGCAAAAACTCACACAACTCACAATTAATAGCAAATAATCTTGGAACCTTAAGGATCCCAAGGCCTCAATCTAACCAATTAGCTTAAACCTCATTGACTTGATATATCTTAGAAATTTGGTTAAACGAACATTTGGAGTTCTTTGAAGGATCACAAAGTATACCTACAAGATTAGTATCAAGCAGAGTCTCATCATCTTTCGTGTGCAAATGCAATCGTGTTCGATAATTTGAATGTTCTGAATAAAAATCAGAAAGTGCCATGTTTATGCACAACTCTATCATGCTTACCATTGGAGAATCCCGGTCGAGAACCACTCCAATGTGTACCAATGAATACTCTTTAGAAGAAGTTTTGTTGGCATTGAAACTCTCGTTTCTTGACTCTGGAAAGAAAACTGATTTTTGATATCCCAAAAAAAAGAACCTCCTGAGCAAAAGATCATTCTACTATATGTAATTCTACCACTATAAAAGATAACCGCTCCTAAAATGCTATAGAATATAACTACTCCTAAACCAGCATCATATTCCACTAACATATATTAAAATAAAGAAAATATATACCACTACTTCCTTAAAAGAAAGGAATGACTAACAAATAATATAGTTTGATAGTTCAGTGAGCTCCTGCATCAGTTCTCCGCTGCCATAGAAGAACTCGACTCCGAGTGATCTATAGATGTTGATGCTTCATCTGGTGGAAAGTATTCATAGATATCAGAGACATTGAAGGTGGATGAAATCTGCAAGTTGGATGGGAGATCAATAATGTAAGCATTGTCACTAATCTTCTTCACGACTCGATACGGGCCAAACTTTTTAGGCTGCAGCTTGTGATAAGTTCCAAGAGGGAATCGAGGCTTGCGCAAATGGATCATTACCAGCTCTCCCTCCTCAAAAGTTTTCTTCCTTCGATGTTTATTGGCTGCCTTCTTATATTTCTCATTTGCTTCCTCCAACTTTCGTTTTGTCTCCAAATGAATGTCAATTACCTGTTCAGCCAATTTCTCAGCAGCTTTGTTCTTCACTTGAGGCAAAGCAATTAAATCCACTGTATGGTTTGGCACTTTGGTATAGACTACAGCAAATGGTGAGTGCCCTGTTGAACGGTTTACCATACTGTTGAAGGCGAACTCAGCTTGAGCCAAAACAATGTCCCATTGTCGAGGACGGTCTCCTGCAAGACTTCTAATCATAGCACCCAAGGTTCTATTAACAACCTCCGTTTGCCCATCGGTTTGTGGATGATAGGCGCTGCTGAACTGTAGAGTAGTATCAAATTTTCGCCACAAAACTCTCCAAAAATAACTCACAAACTTCACATCCCTGTCTGAGGTAATTGAGCGAGGTACCCCATGTAATTTGACGACTTCTTTGAAAAACAGATTTGCTACATGAACTGCATCTGATGTCTTTTTGCATGGGATAAAATGGGACATCTTAGAGAATCTATCCACCACCACAAAAACCGAATCAACATGACGTTGAGTTTTAGGCAACCCAACGATCCATGCTTAAAACCTCCCAAATGTTTTCAGGAACTGGTAGGGGAATATATAAACCCGTATTTTGAGATTTTCCTTTAGAGCTTTGACATATTGCGCACCTCTCAACAAATCGAGCAACATCCCTTCGTAAATGTGGCCAATAGAATCTATCCTCAAGTAATGCAACTGTTTTATCCCTTCCTGTATGAGCAGCAAGGCCCCCTGCATACATCTCTCTGATAAGATGTTGTCTTAAGGATGTCTTAGGAATACAGAGCTGGTTTCCTCTGAAGAGAAAGCCTTGATGTATATAGAAATATCGAGCTGTGTAGTTAACAAGACAATATGCCCATATAGTACAAAAATCCTCATCTTCAGTATATAATTCCTTTAAGCACTCAAACCCAATAATTTCAGTTTGTAGCACAGAAAGAAGAGCAGCCCTTCTACTCAAAGCATCTGCCACCTTATTTTGCTGTCCCGGTTTGTGCTTGAAGACAAAGATAAATTTTTGGAGAAAGAGAACCCAACGAGCATGCATCTGGTTAAGAGCCTTCTGTGAATTGATGAATTTAAGAGCCAGATGATCGGTATGAAGGACAAATTCTTTCTGTATCAAATAATGTTCCTAGTGACGTAAAGCTCGAACAATTGCATACAATTCCTGTTCGTATGTCGTCCATTTTTGCTTTGCTTCACATAGTTTCTCACTAAAAAATTCAATTGGTCGGCCCTCTTGAGTTAAAACTGCTCCAATCCCAGTCATAGAGGCATCTGTCTCAACTTCAAACACCTTTTCAAAATCAGGTAGAGATAGAACCGGGGCGGTACTAAGTTTCTGCTTAATGACAGAGAAGCTTTCTTCTTGAGTTGAACCCTATTTGAAATTGCCCTGTTTCATACAATCTGTTAGAGGTGTCATGATACTGCTGAACCCCTTTATAAACCGTCGATAGAATGTGGCTAGTCCATGGAAGATGCACACTTCCCCAACAGATTTAGGAGTAGGCCAATTCTGAATGGCTTCAACTTTCCTACTGTCTACATGAATTCCATCTCCACTCACCAAAAATCCAAGAAAAAGAAGTTGCGTCACCAGAAACTCACACTTCTTAAGATTGAGATATAACTTATTTGCTCGAAGTGCCAATAAAACAGCATGCAAATGCTTCAAATGCTCATCAACAGATTTGTTATATATTAAGATGTCGTCAAAATAAACAACAACAAACTTACTTGTAAATTGCTTTAAGACTTGGTTCATGAGTCGCATAAATGTGCTCGGAGCATTACTAAGACCAAAGGGCATTACCAACCATTCAAAGAGCCCCTCTTTTATCTTAAAAGCCATCTTCCATTCATCACCCTGGTTGATCCGTATTTGATGATATCCGCTCCGTATTTGATGATATCCGCTCCTCAAGTCTAATTTGGAGAAAATTCTGGATCCAGCAAGCTTGTCTAACATGTCCTCAAGCCTTGGTATAGGAAATCGATATTTGATAGTAATTTTGTTGATTGCCCTACTATCAACACACATCCTCCAATCACCATTCTTTTTTAGAACCAATAGGGCTGGGACAACACAAGGACTAAGGCTCACACGAATTAGTCCTTTTTGGAGTAGTTCATCTACTTGTTGTTGTAATATCTCATGTTCTTTTGGACTCATTCTGTAATGAGGGAGGTTCGGCAAGCTTGCTTCAGGAAGGAGATCAATTCGATGCTGAATATCCCTCATTGGTGGCAACTCAGCAGGTAATTCATCAGGAGTTATATCCTGAAATTCTTGAAGTATTGCTCGGATCTCAGGTGGGAACTCTTTTGTAGCAAGCTTTTCTTCTTTAACCAACAAGGCATAGACCATTCCCACCTCCTTTACTTGCTGTCTAAAAGTGGATCCATTAACAGCAAGTAGAACATTTTCCTTTTGCGAAGTATCTTTCAGCGTTACAGGGATTTGTTGCAAAGGAACCAGCACAACTTTTTTTTCATTCCACTGGAAAACATATGTATTGTCTTTGCCTTTGTGCAATGCATCCTTGTCATATTGCCATGGCCTTCCTAACAACACATGGCACGCATCCATATCTACAACGTCACAAATAACTTCATCTTGGTAATGTTTTCCAACGGAGAAAGGTACTCTACACACCTCAGTAATTTTGGTTTCGGAACCTTTCTTGATCCAACCTATCCTACACGACGCTCTTCCGATCTAGATTCAGTTTTAAGTTGTAGGGCCTTGACTAAAGATTTAGAAACAATATTCTCACTACTTCCATTGTCAATTATCACATCACAGACCTTCTTGTTGATTGTGCATCTAGTTCGAAAGATTTCATGCCTCTGAGATTTCCGAGGGTGTCTAGGACTCAGTAATAGTCGCTGGACTATACAAACTACCTGCTCCCCATCATCTCCTTCAACAATCTCAGCCCCTTCATAATCTTCCCCATCAACTCTCAACCCATCAGCATCATCAGATTCCACCGCCTCTTCAACCACATTAACCTGTTTCCTTTTAGGGCACTCATTTGATCGGTGGCCAGGCATATTACACCTGTAGCATTTAAGTGGACCAGGTTTAGCATAAGGATTTGACCTTCCACTTGGGTGGCCTCTATTGACACCATGGCTAGTTCCCGTGCCATCATTGGGATTCAATTTCAATTGTCCTGATGGAGCTGGTAACGTTGGTGGCTTAAGCCTCTCAGGATTATGATCGGCAGATGTCTTGCAAGAAGATTGACCTCGAAAAACTTGTCTACTTAATTGACCTTCAATTTTATGGGCTAAATTCACAGCATCTGATAAGTTCCACGTAGTTTGAAGAGACAATTTATCCTGTATCAACTCTTTCAACCCACCAATATATCGAGCAGTTTGTTGCTTCTCTGTTTCGTTCAGATTGTTCCTAGCACTGAGTCGGTAAAATTCTTCTGTATAATCACTTACGGACTTGTTTCTCAGCCGGCAGTGTTGGTATTGCTGATAGAGAATTTGTTCATAGTCAATTAGAAGAAAACGAGCCCTCATTAACTGCCTCATCCTTGGCCAAGATTTAATAGGTTTTTTTCCTTCTCTTCTCCTATTTACCTGTAATTGTTCCCACGATGCTGATGCTCCTCCTTTTAGTTTATAAGCCACTAGTTTCACTTGTTTATCATATGGGATGTTCATATATTCAAAGAAATTTTCCACAGTTTGCATCCAATCGAGGAAATCCTCAATATGTAAGTGACCATCAAAACATGGAATATCAATTTTAATCGGGTAATTATGTGCCTCATTATCTACCTTTGATTGTGCATCTGAGGTCGTTCACCCAACACCCAACCTTCCACATCCTCGTCATTGTCGGATTCATGTCGTAGAGGCTGGCGTCGACCCAACTCAGGTTCTGAGTCAGAATATTCTGGGTATGCAGCAAACTCACGGTGCCTTTCTTGCCGTCGATGACCGGCTCCAAACTGAAGATCACGAGGGGGTGCTCGATCTCTGCGTCGTTGGGGTCGTCGTTCGAGGTGGTGCTCATTACTAGCTTGATTGAGAGACCGACGGATTTCATCTGCAAAAGCATCGAACCTCTGTTCCAAGCGAGTAATAGCTGCCCATAGGGCCTGCGTTCCACGCTCATCGTCGTCGGAACGGTGACCATCTCCACCATTATCAGCCATCGCAAGGAAAAATAACCTTAGCTCTGATACCAATTATGATGCAGTAAGCCTCAAACATGAACAATTCAATGAAAGAAGAAACTCTCGTTTCTTGACTCTGGAAAGAAAACTGATTTTTGATATCCCAAAAAAAAGAACCTCCTGAGCAAAAGATCATTCTGCTATATGTAATTCTACCACTATAAAAGAAAACCGCTCATAAAATGCTATAGAATATAACTGCTCCTAAACCGGCATCATATTCCACTAACATATATTAAAATAAAGAAAATATATACCACTACTTCCTTAAAAGAAAGGAATGACTCACAAATAATATAGTTTGATAGTTCAGTGAGCTCCTGCATCAGGTTAGTAGCCAAAGAATATCTAGTGTTGGTAAACAAAAAGAAGGCAATAATGACGTGAAAAAGAAAACCCAAAAAGCAATATTTGTTGATTATTTCCATTTTGGGTAAACTTTTTAGCAGTTCTTTTCCATCACCAAGTGGCATCAACTTCTGTGCTTCTTGAAGATTTATATAGAGAGGATCAAATTAGAGGCATGACAAAATATTGAATGTTTCAAGGTTTCAGCAAGTTGATCATTTCAACGTGCAGAATCCAGATATTTTGCTGTGTTGTGAATGACCGCAGTTTCGTTCTGTTTCGTTCTTTCATCGTCAAATCCAAGCACGTATACAGTTGAAATTTATGTAGAGAGAACGGAAAGGAACTTTAGTGGGAAATTGCAGCTTGATAGATACTGGAATCTTGGATGGAGGTACGGTATCTGAACATTGAAGTTTCACAGGGGTTGTGCTAAAAAGCCAGAATAATTAAAAAGACTAAGTTACCCTTCATACACTATTTTTGTATAAATTAAATATGACATGATTGTTTAAAAACTAGAGTCAAAGGGAAACAAGTTTTGAAATTTTTTATTTTAAATTTTTATCAATTATCTAGATGTAAAAAGATTTTATGAAATCTATAAGAATTCTAGGGTGATAGGTCTGATTTTAGCAAGAATGTTGCAAGTGTATTTTTAAACTTAGAATCTATAGAATTTCATTGAAATCCACTATTTAATGAAATTCATCATATTTCATAGGTAATTGAGGACACTAGAATTTTGCAGAATCATATAATTCTGAATTGAGAAAACTAGATTTCTATGGAATCTACATAATTCTAAGGGGAGTGTATTCAATTAAGACTTTTAAGGATATTTAATGACTTTTAAAATCTTGAAGTATTTAAATGAGACTTTTTAAGACTTATAAAAAGTCTTGATGAATTTAATAGAGACTTTTAAAGACATTTTTTAAGTCTTTAAGAGTCTTGATGTATTCAATTGAGACTTTTTAAAAGTCTAAAAAAGTCACAAGGTATTCAAATTGTACAAGATTTTGTAGGATTTCTTCACAATCTAAGCTTTTTGAGACTTTTAAGAGAAAATATAACTAACAAATCCCACCTACAGACCTGACATTTATGAAAAGCCGTGAAGGGAGAAATAGAAAGAGAGCAAGCATTGTTCTTCATAGGATTTCAAGTATTCAACTTTTTTCTTTTCTTTTTTTCCTTTTTTTTTTCTTCTAATCTTACGGTTTTCTGGAAGAGGGAACAAATTTATTGATTCTTTGGTAACAGGTAGTGAATGATTTTTTTCCTGATAAATGTACCGGAGGAATATTTGAAAGATGAAGGACTTTTTATTATTTTCTATCTTGATGACTGTTCCACGTTTACAAATATGAAAAATTATTTTACTATTATTTTGTTGATTTCTTACTGTTCCTTTTAATGATTCATTGTATATATAATTTTCGTCTTGTATCTTTGTAAAACATTTTCCTATTTTTCATCCTTCTCGATTTGGCCATTTGGGCGTTAGCGTTCTATCCCGTGACATTTCAGCTTCTAGGGATTTTTTAATTAAAAGTCTTGAAAAGTCTGTTTTTCTTTAATGGAATTGTAGAAAAGTCTTAAATAAAAATTCATAAAATTCTAGATAGACTTTCACTTACTCCCAACCAATCCATACAAATCGCTTAGAATATCATAAAATCTATAAAACTTGCGTGTTTAAAAAAAGTCTTTAAAAGTTCTTAAAGTCTTAATTAAATACACCCCCATAAAGTCTTTAAAAGTTCTTAAAGTCTCAATTAAATACACCATTATAAATTAAGGACACCTGAAATTGTATGGATTTTTAAAATTCACCAAATTCTATATTGAAAATACCTCTAACACTTAGCATGATCTCATCACATCACATTTAAATTAAAGGCCATCACTTGATCACATGTATGTTGGTAAAAATTTAAGTGAAACTCTTAACTACAAAATAGATTTTTCCAAGTCGATACTCGAATTTGTTTCATAAGCTTATAGCTTATTTTATACATATATGACGTGAAAGAAATACACAGGTAGAATTAGTCAAAGGCATCTAGAGGAAAATATGTGGTCTACTTTTATTGAACTTGTAAATATCAGTAAACTAACACGATTGTTGCCAAAAGTTAACAAAAGCAATTATGGAAATTGCTTGCAGTCTCAAGGTGGGAATTTTACATCACATGCCATGAAATTAGGCAAGTGGAAAACCCTGCAATTCAGTTAGGCGGCAGTGTCGGTTTTTGGCTGACTAAATTCGGTCTTACTATAGGAATAAATCAGGCTCTGAGTTTAATGCCTGGTCACTAATTACAGAAGGTCATGTTATCTGTGTCAGATGACGTGGCCCTCTATAATTAGTAGTAGTAGGACTCCAAACTCAGAGCCTGATATGTTTTTATAGAAAATCTACGACTAAATTGCCTATAAATATACGTGCTTATTCTCTTCTTTTTAAAGAGAGTGACGTGAATCTTTGAGAGAAAATTGGCGAGCTTAGCATCTGTAACTCTTTAAGAGTTGTTCAAAGAGTAGAAAATTAAGTGCGGTAAAATTTGGATATTTTTCTTTTAATACTTGGGGGTTGTTAGTTAGTGAGCGAAATTTTATATGATTGTCGCAACTTTAATCATATAGTGAAAAGTTTTGACAGTCTATAAATTTGTAGTTGTCTTTTATTTGTTCCATTGTCTCGTAAAATTCCTTAAACAATGGTTATGCAAGCGTAATTAGAGAATTTACCTTAATTCTTAACATAAACATGAAAATGATTAGCACTTGTAGACATTAATACTTGGGGGTTGTAAGTTGGTGAGCGAACTCTATATAGTTGTAACGACTTTAATCATATAGTGAAAAGTTTTGACAGTCCGTAAATTTATAATTGTCTTTTATTTTTTCCGTTGTCTCATTAATTTCCTTGAACAACGGTCCTGCGGATATAATTGGAGAATTTATCTTAATTCCCAACATAAACATGATAATGATCATCACTAGTAGACATTAATACTTAGGGATTGTAGGTTGGTGAGCGAAATTCTATATGGTTGTAGCGACTTTAATAATATAGTGAAAATTTTTCACAGTTCGTAAATTTGTATTCTTTTATTTTTTCCATTGTCTTATTAAATTTTTTGAACAACAGTCCTGTGAGTGTAATTAGAAAATTTACCTTAATTCCCAATATAAATATGATAATGATCATCACAAGTGCACATTAAAAATTAAATGTCAGGGTTGCCTAACGCAATTAGTTTAGTTCAGCAGACCTCGATCTTGGTCTGATATTCAGATTGGAGAAAGGCCGTGTCTTTAGACCTAAACAAGACTAGCCAACAATGTTCGGATCAATCCGATGATGATAAAATCCCAATGGAAAAATGCATCTACAAGACATTTAACTTTAAGAATTGGGTTCTTTAGATAAAAACTTTTTTTTCTTAAGGGTTAATTTCACAAATCGTCTCTAACATTTAGGTTATGAACCGGTTTCGTCTCCAAATTCTTTTAAGACACTTATAGCCACAACCTTTGATAAATACACACAAATCGTCATTTTTTCCACTATTCTATAAAATTTTCAACAAAATGACGATCATACTTATAAAACTTTTTAAAATTTTTTAACAACAGATTTAGAATAATACAAAAAAAAGACCACACCCACCCCACCCCACCTCTCCAAGATTGGTCGCCAGAAATACTATCATTTCTGCAGTCAAAAAGGGGTTTTGGAGTGTTTTAAAATAGATTGGAGACGAAACCGGTTCTTGACCTAAAGGTTGAGAACGATTTGTGAAATTAACCATTTTCTTAATATGATTTTGAAAAGTACAATGTGCTTTAAAATTATTTGTAAAAATACCCCACCCACTTATAAAAGTACCCTTACTAAATTTTAATTAATTTCAGTTTTTTACTAAATTTAATTATAATAATAATTATTTTATAATTATTAATTCATAATAATAATATTATTATAATAATATAATATAATAATTATTATAATTAATATGTAATGTTTTTACTTCAAAAGCATCGCCATTCACAACCGTTGCCGCCGCCGCCGCCGCTAAGTCATTAAAAAAATAGTACTAAAATCTCTTAAAAAATTTCCGTAACACATGATAACATGGAAAAAATTGTGTTACTAGTAATAAAAATGCTAAAAAAATATCATAACACATCGTAACATGGAAAAAATTTGGTAACATAACAATCTAATAAACTCAATAAAAAATGGTAACAACAGCTCAAAAAGTTATGTAAAAATAAAAACAAAATGAATACTAAAAAAAATGTTAACAACCCCAAAAATGGAAAAACAACTGTAACATTCTCAAAAAAATAATGTGAAAATAGAAAGAAAAAAATGGTACCAATCACTAAGAACAAAAAGAAAAAAGCATGTCAACGAGTGATAATCATTAATATATAAAAAGTGGAATCCTTGTAAAACATTTAGATTTCACTTTTGCCCCTATCATTTTCTTTTAATTCCCAATTTGCCCTTTCATTCTTATTACACCATATTTATAGCCCTCTATTGATTAATCTCAATATATTAAAATATTATGAAACTAAAATATTACACTCTTATCAATCAATTATTATGAAGAAACTAATATATTGTGAAACTTTCTTTGAAACAATTTGTATTTATAATATTTTATTAATCTTTAGTGTGGTATTTATTGTGGTTGATTTCAATTTCAACTATTATTTTATAGTGGTAAATTGTAACTTGCTTTTGAATTTTTTTTTTTTTTTACTTTCAAATTCTATTTTTACTTCTAATCTCACATTATTCCTTAATTCCAATTAGTGTATTAGTTAAATTCAATTTCAAGATTAATATTTAGTTTTTATTGTGGTTAATTTTAGTTCAATTTCAAGATTAAAACCATAATACTAAATACAAAGCTACCATATTTTTAACTCTTTAAATTAGTATTTTATAAGAAATTTGTTTAAACAATGCGTCTTAAGAAATCAAAAATGATTATAATTTTTTTATTGAAGAAGTAAATATTTAAATACTATCCACAATTATAGAAATCCAAACTTAATTATTTTATTGTTATAAGTTTTGTCTATTACATTATATATTATCATACAATGTGCAAAGCACGTTTAAAATACTCGTATTGAAAAAACACAAGAACAAAATGGTAACCAAAAAAAATCGAATTCATGTTGAATAAATTAAAAAAAGGACAATAATGACCCCAAAAAACTATTTTGTTACCACAAAATTAGATCATCAAATAGTGAGAGCATAGAAACATAAAACTCACCCAATATATATATATATATATATAAGCAAACTAGATTTTTTTCACACGTGCGTTGCACGAGTAGAGTTATAGTATATATTCTTATAAAAATTAATGTGTGAGTGTGGATATCATTTTATAAATAAAGTACAATATACCAGTTGCATTATATAAAATTACGAATTGATATGCAAATTACAATTTACCATGGAATATTAGTAGCAAATGCCTGAGTTCATAATTCTGGTCTCCTCTAAACTCGTCGTGCAAATTCACACGTCCAACCTATATAAAGTTGTAATAATTAGCAGTCAAATAATTAGATATGACAATTTGACCCATCAATTTATAAACCCGTGGAAACATGCATCTAATATGATTGACCCGTCATGCATAATAGGGGCAAAAGAATGGGTATGAGGCAATATTATCTGGCCCGTTGTGGGTCAGAGCGGGCGCAAGTCAAGTTGGACCCACATCATAGACCCGTGACCCACTAGGCTTTTTTTATTTTTAATAAATTTAATTAGAAAAATGTGTAAAAATTATTAGAGATAGCAATTTGACTAATCGACCATTAAATCCATGGTAGCTCATTTTTATTTTTTTAATATATTATTTTTTTGAAAATGATTTTTCTATCGAATTGAAAGAATCATGTTATTATATTAGTTAATGTTGGGAATTTTAAAATTCTAAATAAAGATTTTGTTTTATTCTACATTCATCAATTAATAATGCGTTGCACATAAGATTTTGTGAGTCATGGTGGCGTCCGAACCTGTCCCATAACCCGACTTGTCTTGACCCGCCATATGAATTTGTAGGTTTGGGACAGGTCTGGGTGACTTTATGACTCATGGGGCAGGTATAGAGTATGGCTAACACGCCCTATTTCCATCGCTATAAATAATTATATCACAATCAATTATTACAATTATAAGTTTAATCTCTCACTCGTGCGTTGTACGAAAAGACTAATTTTCAAAAAAGTTTAATAATAATAAATAATAAAATATTAGACAAATGTACATTATCAAATTTGCATAACAAAAATGATAAATATATAGTTTTAATTTAGTATTTGACTCGTTAAATTAATGTTTTATTAATACTATATTAATAGTTACCTGCTTATGTACTCAATTAATACTTTACTATATTTCACTTTTAAATCATCTAACTTATTTAATATTATTAGTTAACAGTCTAATAATATGTATCGGGCATGTACATACCCGTATTCACTCGATACCCATTTAGATAAAAAATTTTTATACTCATGAAAAAGTACTCTCTCGATGTATCCTTTCTATAAGTAAAATTCAAAATTGATAATTATAATTAAAATTTTAAATAGGGATATATTTGTAAAGAAATACAAGTTACACTTTTTAGGGTTTTTTTGTGTAGTTCATTTTCTTCTTGTGGATTTATTGTCTCTTTGTTCATAAAATTTTCGCTAAAATTTATTATTATTTTCGTGAAATAAAAATATCAATCGATTTGTATTCAACATGTACGTTGCACGAGGAGATAAATTCTCAATATTTCATATAAAAAATTTTATTACATAAATTGTAAAAAACAATAAATAGTCAAAATAATAATTAGATCAAACGAAATAACAACATGAATTCAGTCGATATTTTGAAAGCTTAACATCTATGAAAAAAGAACTAAAAAATAAATTATTTGTATCATCTACAATCTAATCGTTGCAACATAAATGATATAGAAACAAAGATTAAAAAATAGTCACAAAGATTTTCAAGTTATATCATAGATGTCAAGAAAATTAAATTTTAGTCATATATTATTATAACAGAATTACATTATGCGTCTTTAGTTATTGGCGTGAGGCAAATAAATGGATTTTTATTGCACAAAAAAGAAGAATAAATAAATCAGTTGATTTGCTCCAAATTATTCTGAACTAAGTTTTTATTTATAATATAAGTTATTTTGAAATAGGTTTCTAAGTTATTTTAAAATAAATTTTGGTTTTGATATTATCAAGGACTCTGTAAAGGAAATTTTGAAAATCAAACAAACATAAATAAATAAATAAATAAATAAATAAATAAATAAATAAATAGAGAAAATATCAGACAATTAGTTTATAATACGCTCATTTTCAAATAATTCAGTAACATGAAGAATAATTCTAAAAAATACTAATTCATAAGAAATTGAACAATTACTCGCCGTCAAATTTATATCAGTAGCAGATAATAAAAAATTGTAAAAACTCATAATTATATATAAATACTAAAAAAATAGAAATGAGGAAACTAAAATGAAAATAGAATATAAAAAAATAATAAACTAATATAAATTATTGTACAACATCATGATGATGTCAGCAAAAGAGCGGGAAAATTGTAATTGAGAATTCAAATCTAATTGAAAACTGTTGTATTATTATATATATATATATATATTATATTATATTATATTATATTATATTATATGATTAGTCTGCGGTACCTTTGTACAGCAGTTCTCCCTCCAAAACTATGAAAAACGGGGATTTTTTAGTCTTTTGTTTTATGTTTGGTAATGTGTGCGGTTACATTGACTTATTTTAATTCCCAAGTTATTTATTTCTCTATTTTTTCATTTAATTAGGAATTAAAATCCTTATCTATTCTTATCTTAAAATATTTTGATTAAATATTCTGTTGGATATATCTTATCTTTTTAAATATTTTACTGGATTAATCTATATATTCAAAGTTTTTTGATTTATTAATTTAAATTTTTTTTAATATATATGTCTTACCTATCAAGTATTTTGTAATTTATATTAGACTATTTACTTTATAGATGATACATTAATATTTAATTATTTTTTATATGCTTTTAAAATGAGTCATTATTACGTTACTTCTTTTATATATAATAACATGATTTAATTAACGTTTCATAGTTTATAAAATTCCTGTAACGGTATAGTCACAGAGAAAATTAAAATGTTTAATTTCCTCAGGTATAAGAATGACAAAGGTCGGGTCGAGATGGGGTATACTACACCCGTTAACGTATCCATTAAAAAAGTTTTTCCTATCCCCACTTAATTCGGGGATGAGTCAGGGAAAGGCTGGTACATGTAATTCATATTACCCATTTATTATTAGTCAATTTAAATATATTTATATATTTTTATTTTCATTTTTTAGTTTAATGAATAGTATTCTAAAGTTTAATTCAATTTATGATAGTTAATTTATAAAGAGAAATTATAAAGAGGTAAAATGAGTGGTGTAGAGAAGTTTAAAATTTGTGATTATAAATGAGTAGTAGTCAAATCAGTGACATGTAAGATTATTATGTATTTTGATAAAGAAGATCAAATAGAGGCTAACATTACAATTAAAATACTAAACATTCTTGATAAGTTTTATCATCTTTTTACTTTTTAAACCATTAGAATTTTTAGTAAATATTTTTATAATTTTATCAAAAAAAAAAAAGTTAAACGGGGCCGGATACGAGTAAAAATTATCATAACCTTCCCCGACACATTGTTAAGTCGGGTTGATTTTTTTTTTTAATCTCATCCCTGACCGAATTACCTATTAAGTCGGGTACTCCTATTTTAATAAGATCGTGTAGCCGTGCGTATCGAGTTTGTAGGATTTTTTTTGCAATTTCTTCTAAAGTCACTTAATAATATTATATTTCTCATCCATGCACATTGTTATGTATTCTGTTTTAATTGAAATAGAAAGTTATTGACACTGTTGAAATTATGCTATCACAGTAATTTGGTCAAATATGTCTTCCTCTATGTATTGCTGGTAATGACCATTTTACCCCTTTTTGAATCAGTCAATAATATTTATTTATGTTATTATCTATATCATATATTTTTTTATTTTATGTGTTGATTTCACTTCAATTATTAGATTTGTTGACATTGATGCAATTCTTTTGGACTATCTACTAGTGACAACGTTTCAATTACTGCAGGGAGCATATGAGAAGAAATTGATGGCTTTACTTTCTACTGGTGGAACTCTTTCCGTTTCGCCTTCTTCATTATTTCCTTTTTCAGACTAATTTTCTCTAATTTCTTGCATTAAATTCCAAATTTTTCAGTGGACTAGAGCCTGTGAATTCCCGTCTAACATCGGAAATGAAATTAGAAATGAAGAGATTTTGAATCGTCATGAGTTTCTGCAAGAAATTTATAGCTCAAGTCCACTGAATATGATGTGTCTACAAAATTACATCATCTGATGGGGGATTTCTCCCCTACTTATGGTTGTGAAATTGTATTTAGTGACAGAACGGGTTTACGGCCAGTAACATTGAGGAAAAGAACGATTATTTTATTTTAACTATATCTAATATAGAGCTCATTTATTTTATTTGAACTGAGTCTTCTAATTATATCTAATTTAATTTCAGAAGCTTAGCAGGTGGAGACTGTGTGTATATGACTAACGACATTGAGGTCACTGACTTAAGAAAATAGTGAGGGAATAAATTAAGAAAAAATATATAGTTGTACATAGGAATGAATTTGACAAATTATGTTTTTATACTCATTTTTCTTATTCTATCTATTTGGTTTATTAAATTTTGATATTGATTTCCATGTAAAATTTATTGGGTAACATGATTTTATAAAATTTAACCATTCAAAAAAATTATAAAATATTATATTATTTATTTTTTAAAATCATTTGATCCATAATCTTCTCGTACAACAGACGGGTGAAAATCTAGTATCATGTTATAGGAAATAAAAAAAAAAAAGCAAAATTTAAAATGAAGTGTTTAAAAAATGTAAAAATAAAAGAAAACGCAAGAAGAAATTTTAAAAGGCCAGTGCCTTCAACCCTTCCTTCTGCTGTACAAATGCCACTATCATCGAGTTCCATGACATCTCATCTTTATTCCCACACACACCACAAAATACTCTCTCAGCCTCACTAAACAACCCATTCTTACTGTACCCAGATATCAAAGCATTATTCACCGAAGACTAACTATCAAACCCACCCGAAAGAGCCAGACTATGCAAATGTTTCACCAATCCAACGTCATTGCAATGTGCACTAATAACAGTAGAAAAGGTAAATCCATCCATATCCATAAGCATAAATCAGCGTATTATACGACACAATGTCCGGTTGGGGAATTCTGTCAAACAGCTGCAAAGCAATATGGGGTTGTGATCCCTTAGCATAAGCATCAATAATGGAGTCGAAGAAGAAGACATTGGGATTCCGTGTGACCTCAAATACATTATGGGCTGTAGAAAGACGACAGCATTTGGAGTAGAAGATGATAAAATGGTTGGAAATATATGTGCTTTCTGGGATGAGGGACTTAACATAACAGGGGTTGAATGTACGAGCAAACAGCAGCAACGGTGGCGACTGCTGCTATTCGCAGCAGAAAGCGTCAACCGCCATCTCAGTCCACATTGAACAACGGGTGGCGGGCGGTGGCCGGGAACACAGTGGATGGTTACGCTGCTTGTGGTGAATGTGATGGTGAATGGACGTAAGCTATAGGGTTGGTGGTCGGCGAATGCATGTAAGGTATAGAGTTGGTTGTTGTGGTGGCGGTGGTGGCAGCGGCTGTGGCGGTGGTGGCGGTGGCGGCAAATGGTTGGAATGGTGGCGAAGAACATTGGGAATGGTGGCTAGGATATTTGATACAAATTTATACACACATGAATTATGATATATATATATATATATATAAAATAAACTAATAATAAATAAAAAATAATAATAATTTTATTATTATAAAAATAATAAAAAAATATAAAAGGGGTGATAGATACAAATGGCTGGAATGGTGACGAAGAATATTGGGGGTGATGTCTAGAGTTTGATACAAATTTATACACATATTAATTATGATATATATAAAATAAACTAATAATAAATAAAAATAAAATTAATTTTTTTGACAGGTAAAATAATAATAATAATAATAATTTTATTATTATAAAAATAATAAAAAAACATAAACGGGGTCATAGATTTGCAATAGATCGGGATATATTTATAATTAATTTCAAATAAAGGAGCAAATTTAAAAGGACCACTAAAAAGATGTTGGAATATCTAATTTTCTCTTAAGAATTTCATGAGCTAGCCCAAATAGTGACTTTGACGAAATACAGCGCTGGCCAGGTCACAATGGCACTCAAAAATTTGAAAATTTTGCATGCCATATGTAATAATATTGTTTGGATGCTCGTTATGAATAATATTTATTTTTTTAAATCCAAAAAAAAAATTATGATAGTCCTTTCTCCCTTATTTACCGTCGCTCTCTTACTATTGGATAAGTTGGAGGAAGATTAATAATACCAGTTTTTCAAAAAAAAAAAAAGAATGAATTGATTTTCTATTAAAATAAAGAAAAGAAACTTGACACAAGTCTCGCGACAAAGAAATCAATGGAAAGTTGGTGTATTAGAAAGTCACAAAGAAAAATGAAGGTCGCAAGAAGAGATAAAAACTACCGTCCAAACATAATAGAATTAAGATAACTTAATAGAGTGTGCTTCCTGTAGTGCCCACGAGGGTTGACATGGTGACAACATGGCAACCACGTGTTTGCCATGTTGGCATTACATGTGCATACTGAACTCACGTACTGTCCACGTACCACCTACGTCGCGGACACATCATCACCACATTGATACCACGTTAGCACGCTCTGCTCCATAGAAAAATTTGTGTGAAAAATTTTCTGGATATTACAAGTTCAATTAGTGTACAATATTTGTATAGAAAAAATTTTAGAACAAGGTTATTATAGACTTGTGGTTATGCTGCTTCTACAGTTTGCGCGAGATGTCAAAGTTGTTGCATCGCCCACCGCCATGTCAAATGTCTGTAACTTAATTGTAAATGAAAATAGCAAAGTTTTACTTGAACTCTCTGTTCCAGCAAGCTATCATAAATAAGACTGACTAAAAGCAAAAAGAAATGACTCTCTCTCCCGAAGGCTCGGGAGACTGACTCTCCCTTCAATTTTTCCAATTGGGGGTTGACTTTTCTTTTGATTTGTTTTCTTTTGGCTTGTTGGTTGTTTTAATTGTCGGATTTGTGTACATGATGAAGGAAGTTGGTGTTTTTGCTTCTCGGAGATTGGGGTTTTCGCTTATTGGTTGCATCTCCGGCACCACCGCCTTGGCTTCAGTTCGGCTTGAGACCCTCTAGTGCTGTGCTGTGGTAGGCCACCAGGAAACCGAGTCGGAGCGGCCTCCCACCTTTTGGTGCTCTGGCTCGATGGGGGTTTAGCAGTGGCGAGTAAGGGTGTGCCTTTGCTCGGTTTGGGTATCAATTCTGTCGATTTGGCACACCCCTCTAGAGTCCTTGTTGAGGACCCTTGCTGTTTCACCCAGGATTTATTGGCTCTTGTTGGCCATATGGCCAGACGAGCCACAAGCAGTATGGCCGATCTCCACAATGCTTCTTCTTGGGTTCAATTTCCTTTTGTTTGGGGACGGCTAATTGGTTTCTCTGCCAGGGATGAGCTTTACGGCGTGAAGTAGTTTCCTTTGGTTTTAGTTTCCGGTCATGCCTCCAGCAGTGTGGCAGGGATGGGTTTTCGCGGATGTTCCGATCGGGCGGAACAAGGCAGGCGAGCAGCGAGAAGGGAATACCAGTTTTTGGAAATGGAGCTTCAGTTGTTTGTACTGAGTTGTACTGAGTTGTTTTTACTGAGTTTGTATTGAGTTGTACTGAGTTGTTTCAATAAAAGTTTGTTTTGGTTTCAAAAAAAAAAAAAAAGCAAAGAGAAATAAAGTGTACTAGGATATTCTCTACAACTACCTGAAACACCTCCTGGAGCATGCTATCGTAACATTTGTCACAATTTTTCAAAGATTGTAAGAATACAATTCAGAGTTAATAGAGAGGTAAAAACGTGCTGCTAACAAGGTGTTGTTCGCAAAACCAGATGGATTTACACTTTCTCTTGTAGGATCTACTTTTACGTTTACAGATTCTATGAATCGATCTTTCGGAGGAACCCCAATTCTCATTTTCCTTATTGCAAGAACTCTTAGCTTAACTGTTGCAGAAGTAACCCAACTCCCAACTTCTAACCTTATAAATGAATTTGAGCTTGTTGGTTCACCTATATTTGATGTCCACGAATCCTCTGCCCAATTTTTCACAATTCTTTCTCTATCTCCAATTAAATCTACTGCACCAATCTTCTCTTCTCTCTCCTTTGAGGACAACATAAAATCATATTCATCCCAACTTCTCTGAAAGCTTTCTTGCTGGGTTACGTTACCAAAAACACCTTCCATTGAATCATGGTCATCAGATTATGTGGAATATAATGCATTCAATAAATAATCAGTGATATTCTTCTTATATAATTCATTCATTGTTTCTATTTTTAAGGCAAAAGCAACGAGGCAATGACTGACTGACGAGCTCATGTGCACCAAGAATGCGCTTAGTTTTCTTTCTATAAGCTTTTTAGTTCTTACAGTGATACGGAAATGTTATCCAAATATGCTCTTCCAATTTCAACTTTTTGGAATGCCTTATTGTCACACCTCACTAATTTTACAATATTTTCGAATATCTTATATTGATTAACAAATTCCATAGCGGAAGATTTAATATAAATAGTGGGGACGAGACGCACAAAACAAACAAATAGCTTTTGACTTGATAAAGCTAATTACTTAAACTAATAAGTTGTTATATTTTAAATAATCTTTAAAACTTAGTTTTTAAATAAAATGCAAAGAACACCACAGGTTGTGTTAACAGAAATATTTCTTTACTTACCAAAACTTACTAAATCATTAGAAAACTTTTATTTTGAAATGTAAGTTTCAAACCATTACAAGGACCATCCATTTAAAGCGTTAAATATATATATATATATATATTATAGAGATACGAGCATATTTATTAATATAAAAGGTATTAAATTCATAGTTGCTTTCGTGCTCGCTTCAAAGACAGATTTCTACTACACGCACAACTCTACTCTCGTTCGCGAGCATGTTCCAACGCATAACTTGCCTTATTTTTTAAATGTTATAACTTCAATAACCTACAAAAATTGTAGTAATGGGAGGAGTGAGTACGAAGTACTCAGTGAGTAAAAAAACCATTGGATTCATCGTTCAAGTGAAAGATTTATTTTCCAGAAGATCATTGAATGCACAAAGCTTTTTAATGCACAAGAGGGCTCTATCACTAGTTAAACTACTACCCGTGGTGTGCGCAAGAGTCATATCAATTCAATCATGACAATGTACAATTAAGTGGATCCACAATTAACCCCAGTTGACTCTTACCGAAATTCCAATTCAAAACAACACCATACTAATCTTTCCTATTCCGAGATCATTGAATAGGTCATAGTATGAGAACAATTCAAAGCCAATCAAAACAAAACAGGTAGAGCAACTAGTGATTCAAACGTAATAATTCAATCTTTCTTGTATGCATTAAATCTATGTTTGTCTCATGGAACACTTCAATTAAAACCATGCTTATCGTATCAAAATATTATAAATGTAAAAAGAGAATCAAAGTATTAGTTACTCACCTCAAATATTCTTCGAGTAATCCCAAGTGGAAAAGTACCTTTAAAGCTTTGATATTCCTCAATTAAAACTATTTCTACAAGTTAGAATCTTTCTATATATGGTAAGGAGCCTTTTCCCAGAAACAAATAGGTATTTTGGTGGGTTTTCAAGGTTGGTTTCCTCCCTACAATGCTTATGGACGAATTTAAATATTTTGGGATAGATTGAGGGTTTGAAGAGGTTGGCAAGTTTCCCCCTCCCTTGGCTTCTTTTTATAGTTGTGAGAATTTAGTTGTTTTTAAATCAAATTTGAGTTCCATCAAACCATACACGACAGGTGGCACGTTTGGCACTGTACACTTAGTGGCTTGGTAGCAATTTGCTCAGGCAATTCTTATACTTTGTATTGTCTTATGATTAAGTCATTGTACTTTGATCTATATTATTCGAGACCTTCTGCTTAATAGGGTTTACAATTTGGTGGTTAAATTTCACATCATACTAATCAATGACCACGTTCTTGTCTTTAGGCATTTCTTGAGTAATGATCTTTGAGTCTTGTGACATACCAATATAAATTTACGTCGTTATTCAATACTGCAACTTTGTGTGGTTAATCAATTATTATCAATACAATGTCAACAATTATTTTCTAATTCCAATTCATTGCCTAAATATCGATCATGTTACCAATGATCATGTTCTAATTCTTGACATTCATGTGAGTAACAATCTTGCAATTTAATGAAATCTGGTTGTTATGTTCTAATTCTTGACAATCTTGTAACAATTTAAATATAATCACATTGTCATATTTGAATTTTCGTCACTCAATTGAATTGGCAAACTTGCAACTTTTCAATTTGATACGATTATATTGTCACATTCTACTTTTTGGTGTTCAATTGAGCCATAATCGTGAAATCCTTGAAATTCAAGTAGTTTTCCATCATCTAAAAAATTTTTTTTTGCTTATTTCATTGTTAAAATTTTACGGGGTATTACACTTATTCTGATGCAAATGGAATTGGTTGACATAGTCTGTATCTTTGTATAGAACTGTGACTAGATGCCCTTTACTTCCTTGCCAAAAGATGGCAGTAGCTGGAGCTTCATACACATCCTATGGGATTATCTTAACAGAGGAGTTTTGTGCAGTGGCAAGAATTGAGCTTATGATGGGGAATGAAATAACCTTCTGATGTAGATCTCCCTGGAGTTTTCCTACGAACTTTTCCTCTGTTGCAACCTTTGGGACTTTTAACCCTTGCACCTCATAATTTAGCAAGTCTACGAGTGCATATAATATATCAAAAGCAATATTAGTAGTCAGCTATGAAGAACCAGACTCTAATAGAACTCCCATTATTCAATTGACATATATTCTTATTCATATACTCTCTCCAAGTTTACTGACTTAAGCATTAGAGGGGTAAAATATAATGCTTTTGTTTCAGGCATGAAGAAGCTTAAGTTCTCATTCCAACGCCAAATCAAGCATGTCAAATAATAGGTGCAATTTTGGTAGAATTAACAATGAATTCCTGGCATCCTCGGTCATTCTGATACCACCTTAAATTTGAAACCAGGTTTTTATTCCAATAGTTTCATATTAAAATTCCCAAACAGAAGTTATATCTGAATTTGGTGTTTCAAGGGGTTGTTTTTCAAGATGGAGAATTTATGTACGTTCAAACTCAACGTTTTAGTTAAATTTGACCAGTGAATCTGTCCAGTAGACTCATGTAACCTTTTTTTCCTGGATGGTGGATCATTAAACTAATCAGGATCAAACAGGTTCAGAATATGAAGCTTCTATATAAATCGACAGTGGAAGAAAATGGTGGCCACCTTATGATTAGATTGCTCGTGTGAAAATCAGCTTTTTGTGCAAGTTTAATGATTAACTTGAGTAAAGCCTACAACCTGATGATCTCTTTTCTATAGTATAATTATTCTTATGACGAAAAAAAAAAAAAAGTACCCAAAAAATCGGAACTTCTGTCCAAAAAAAGAACTTCTTTTCCCCCCTTTCTTGTTACTGTTACAAGTTGTTGTTACCAGTTTTATTATACTTTGACTGTGATACTGCTGCTTGTTTAAGCAGAACATGATAAGGGACTAATACAGACAGTTTTTCAAAGTTCTTTCTTTCTTTTTCTCTTTTTTTGGTGAAAGCAATGGAGATTAAAGGGAGAAAAGAAAAACAACTTCAGAATTGAAAACCAACAGTCAGGTATCATACCAGTAGATAAGATGATTGATAAATTGAAAAATTTTCTTAAATATCAATAAAATTTGAGTTTGGAGGGATCACAGATTACCTGAAAAAGTATCACCCAAAGTGTGCTCATTCAAACTGGTCGAGTAGTTTGAATACTACAAATAGAATTCTCTTAAATCCATGTTTATGCATAAATCTTCCATCCCCTTCCATGGAGAATTCAGATCAAAATCTGCTACATTGTCAGCTGAAGAACAGTGGGTTTTAAAAGCATTGTTAAACAAGACAAGGAGAAAAATAACATGAAAAGGAAACAATTGAAAACATTAGAAGGGCATTGTTTCTTCTGCTTTTTTTCTCCATCAAGAGTGACCACCTAGTTTTTATAGATAGAGATCACTTTAGTTAATTATAAAAAAATTATATCCTCTTCATGACATTGATCTTATATATTTGAATGTTTCAATTGCTAATTAAACTAACATGGGATTCGTTTACCAGCTGCGTCAACTACACTTGATTCATCCACAGAGGCGGTAAGGAACATCTTGGAATGTCCAATAACATTTGATTCTGCCTGTCGTTTGATCATGCCTATAATTTTATAGACAGCAGATAACAGCCTCAACTGCATTTTCTTCTGTCATCATCAGAACTATTAGTTTCTTTGTCAACTTTAATTAACTACAAAAAATTCACATCACTTGTAGATTAAAGGGGAAAAAAGGCTCATTGCAGTTTCTACAAAATTCGCGCTTCATGTATAAATAGATGTAAAGATTTTTTTTTATATGTGCTAGAAGCCTTGAATTGTTTTGAGGCTTCACCACCCCTGAGCTTGATATTGTTGGTGTCGTGACCAGGCTATCCTAACAAAGTAGTGGTTTGACCGTGTTGTGTTCTCCATGAACTTACTAATTTTGTAATGGCAGATATTTGAATGTTTCAATAAGGCAAAATTTGATAATAAACATACTATTTAGTTGATTATTACTTGGAGGGGCAAGAGATGATGAATCTGAATCATACTATTTATTTATTATGGAATGCATTTATAAGAAAAAGTCAAAATATTCCACTTACTCTTTTCAAATGGAACGAATAACTACATAATGAATTAAGGTATTAGGATGGAACCCCAATTATTTATGTGACCTCTCACTATCTTTAACAATGGTCATGAGGCGAACCTCTTCTTCAACTTGAACTAGATACAATTACTTTTCCATCAACAGTCTTCGTGTATTTTCTTCCGTTCGCTAAAGTTATCGACTCTTAATTCTATCATGACTTCAGCGGAGAAAATGTTGGAAGAACGAGTATTTTGCAATGCATTCAAGATTTTTCCCAAGACTGATATATCCTTAAATGACAAAGAACCTACATTATAGTAGTATCTAAGACCAGCGGCGGGATTGTGAACATTACCATCTCATGAAGTGTCTAGTGCAATAGCATTTTGTGTTCTAGGAGTTCCTCCTTTCATTTGTTGTTGTCAATTCTACTACTTGATCTACTGCAGCAATGCTCTCATTATCTTGGTCTGTCACACGAGTTTCCTCCTCAGCTCTGATGGTGGACTCCTCAAAGATGCTTGCATCTCGGCTTTCACTAGAAGTGGTACCGCCATCTTGAACTGATTCATGGCTTTCTTCTCCATTGTTCTGTACCGCATGAGTTTTTGAACAGATAAAACAGAAGCAAATTTGGCTATACAAAGAAATCATGCCAATTAATTTTCGTCCAATTGATGTGGAGCAGAATAGAGCGAACATAGTAACTGATCCTACCATAATGAAGAGGCCTCCAAAGTCATAAAAGGTTAGACTGGGAGTCTGCTGTGATACGGGTGCAGACAATGGATCTTGAGACGAGTATCCAGGTCCGAACCATTTTCGCTCAATAGACATCATGTTTGGACCTTGAGTGACGTTCAAGATTGCACTTGAGAATAATGCAGTTAAGGGAGAGCCATGAGGAAATGCCTGTATAGGTGACGCAGAAGATTTTTGAGTCAAAATAGAGAACTTCATTTGAAAAACAAATATGCAACCATAATTGTATGGCTAAACACTATAATCTAATGTTGAGTATAAAAATCTTCAATAACACTGCATCCAAGTTGAATACCTCCTGGTTTTATTTTCTTGAATTTATTTATGCCATAAGGAATTAACGTATTGAAGAGAAAGAAAACTTACAAAGCCAAATCCATCTGTCCGATATGTTGGTCCAACCATTTTGTACTCTAAATCGTATTTCTTGAGGAAAATCTTCATGTAAGGAATCTCATCAAATATGGCGTCTATGCCTCCTCTCTTGCTTCCTCTAGACATAGCTTCATGGTACTCTTCAACAGACGAGTAGTTTCTGAGCTTTGATTCACTAATATGAAGTTTCTTTGTCAAAAATGCTTTCATGAAGGAGCCCTCCTGATACCCCACGAGGTAATCCCCAGAAAAAGCAAATTTCAATTGATCTACTGTCAGAATTGCTGATAAGTTTGCTGTGTAACTCTGCATAAGGATGAATGCCATGAACAACCAAAACACCAACACAAATATTGACCAGCTATTAGCCACCATATTCCCTGTCAAGAAAAATATACATCTTATCAAGTAAATTAAGTAATCTTCATGGTGTTTGACTCAAAAATGTATCATGCTTATTATTCTATCTTATAGGAGTTGAGAAATATTCAGCAACGCGGCTAATAGTTCTTAGTCAGTCTGAGAGACATGGCTCCATTCCACTCCCTTAGCAAGTTATCAATGTGATAAACAAAGGTAAATAGTCCCAGCCTAGCTCAGGAAGATCACATAAAATGGACAATTGGAAAACAGTACAAAATTTAGAAAATTACTTTCAGGAAATGCAAGAACTGCTATTGGAGACCTGTAGACCATTCGAAGTTGCCCCTTGTGTGGTTTATCGGACTCTTGATTATTGTGTAGTACTCTATGTTCCAATATTCGAAGAACTATTCCCATCAAAATGCAGGCAACGATGATTGCTAGCCAAAGATCCCAATTCAAAGGCTTAATAAAAATCCACATGTCAAACGGTTTCTTATTTTTTACCACTAGAATGACTCCTGGTTCGGAATATGGAAGTAAAAACTCCCCGTATGATGCTCGTGGAGCCCAAATTGTTGTATCTCCCACCACCATGTCAAACGTCTACTTTCATGAGAGAAAAAATGCAAGTAGGTGACATAAATGTTAGTGTAAGAATGAAGTTCTATCAGGACGAGAATATCATCGCACATGAAGATCAAAGTACCTGATTTATCGCATGTAGCATCCCGTCATAACTCCAGTTTGGATTGTTGCTCTCATTTTAATGATAAAACTCATATTTTATAGGGAAACGTAATAGTGGTAATGTTTCCAAGAAGATATCAATTGCAAAACCAATTGCACTAGTATGATTTTTTTCCGGATCTATTGTTACACTTACAAATTCTGTGAATCCATGTTTTGCTGGAACTCCAACTCTCAGTTTTCCCGATGCAGGAATAGACCAACCCTTTGGTCGAGTGGAAGAATCTCCAGGCCACATAGCCTTTTTCAGATTTGTTGTTGATGTTGAGTATGTTGAATCACCAGTGGAACTTAATTCTCTGGATATTCCTCTGTCTGGAGTCCAAAATCCTAAAGTTTTCTCTCCACTTCCAACTACATTGAATATCTCAAAGGCCGTAGGTTTCAGTTGCCCATCAATCAATTGAAAGTCTCCACTAAGGCCTCTAAATTTTGTCTGCAACAATTCGCTCAAAAGACTTGACCCAAATGCTGAGAGTTTCAGGTTTGTTATGTCTCTTCCATTTCTGCTGGTGTTCACATACAAGAAGCTAGAGTTTACAGGTCCAATCTTTTCTGCTGCCATTGCCAAGGAGCATACTGTATCATAAACCCACAGACCATATGCATTTACTTCCCTAATAGAACCTGTAGTTTTCTTCATAACCATATTCTGTCTCCAGCTTCCTTGGAAACTGTCAAGCTTTTCCGACCGCGGTACATAGTACCTTATACCCAAAACACCTTCCATTGAATCATGAGCAACAAAATCCATGGAATTTAGGAAGCTTGATAAATAATCCGTTATAATCCAGGCATAGCCTTCAGTCATCATTAGTGCCTTTTTGGCAATAAGGAATAGCCGGGAACCAAGCGATGGGTTCATGTGCACTAGGAATGTCCGCATTTGCTTTGCCATAAACTTCTGGAGTTCTTTCAATATATGAGCATCCTCTGATGATAAAGAGATGGCACTCATGTATGGTATCCCAATTTCAACTTCTTGGAATGCCTTATTCATATGTGAAAGAAACTGATTGCCATATTCGGTGTCTTCGTACAAAATCACTACTTGTGGCCATTCATAACCTTTACATATGGCAGCAAGGGCTCGAGCTTGATGCGCATCATCTGGAGTTGTTCTAACAAGGTAGCGATTTTGCGCATGGGGAAGAGTTGAGCTTCTGGCTGTGAAAGAAATAACTGGTACATGAACTTTGCCTGCAAGTTCTGCTAGGAATTTGTTTTCTGTTGCACCTTGTGGTCCTAAAATGCCATGCACTTCTTCATGCTTCAGTAATTCCAGAACTGCAAAACATATAAAAGAACAACACGATTCATTTTCAAGTTTGCAAAAGAACACAGTATGTTCACTAAGCTATCTAAGTTACTTGGAAATATTCAAAGCTATTTGAAAATGTGAATGAGGTGGTGTTCTAAGCTATACTCACAGACATGTCCTGTTCATTTAATTAAGAGCAAGTAGCATTGAATTGATATATCTTAGAATTTTGGTTAAAAAAACATTTGGAATTCTTTGAAGGATCACAAAGTACCTGCAAGATTAGTATCGAGCAGAGTCTCAGCATCCCTTATGTGCAAATGCAATCGTGTTCGATAATTTGAATGTTCTGAATAAAAATCAGAGAGGGCCATGTTTATGCACATCTCTATCATGCTTCCCATTTGAGAATCCTGGTCGAGAACCACTCCAATGTGCACCAATGAATACTCTTTAGAAGAGGTTTTGTTGGCATTGACATCAGTAGCCAAAGAATACCTAGTGTCGGTAAACAAAAAGAAAGCGATAACGACGTGAAAAAGAAAATCCGAAAAGCAATATTTGTTGATACTTTCCATATTTGGGTAAACTTTTTAGCAGTTTTTTTCCATCACCAAGTGGCATCAACTTCTCTGCCTCTTGAAGATTTATATAGAGAGGATCAAATTAGAGTCATGACAAAATATTGAATGCTTCAAAGTTTCACCAAGTTGATCATTTCAACGCGCAGAATCAATGAAATTTTGGGGCGATGATGAATAATGGGTCGCAGTTTTTGTTCTATCATTGTCAACTCCAAACACATAAATTTATGGAGAGAGAAGGGCGAAAGGAACTTAGTGGGAAATTGCAGCTTGATAGATACTAGAATCTTGGATGATAGGTAAAGTATCGGAACATTGAAGTTTGACATAAACAATCAGGATTTCATCTCAAAATGCCATTCTTGTCAAAAAAATAAAATAAAATAAAATATAATATAATAATAATAATAATGATTAAAGGATAAAATTTGTTCAGTCCACTTTGGTTGCTTGTATATTGGTTCACGCTGCATTCATATGTAGAGAAACTGCATGCCTTTCTAACCAGACTAAATAGAGTTTAGATCACTGTCTAAATAGTACGTATAGGTCTAGGCGATGTTTGGTTTGATTGTGATTTTAAGAAAACCAAACCAAACCGAAAACCACTGGTTTTTTGAGAAATCATTTGGTTATTTTGTAATATTAAAACCAAACCGAAATCAAACCGTTCGGTTTTGTTTGGTTTAGTTCGGTTATGGTTATATAGAATATTATAAAATATAGTTCAACGAGGTTATCGACTAAAGGTAAAAATAGAAAAATATGTATCTTGCATGAGCAGCAACTATACTCTGTGCTTTAAGTTACATGATTTTAATAGAAATTGAGATTTTCTAGTAACTTTATTCTTTTAATCTTACAAATTTAAATAAAGAATTAGGTTAATAAATTCAAAATCAAATCATTTACCTTGGTTACGGTTCGGTTATTTGTTTTAGAATGAAAACCATAACCAAATGGTTATTCATTTTAATAACCATAACCGTTTAGAACTTAAAAAAGGGAACCAAACGGGACCAAACCGTTCGGTTTTGGTTTGGTTGGGTTGGTTATGGTTATTTTGCCCAGCACTACGTATAGTAATTAACGTTATATTGGTTAAATTTGTGGTGGTTCAAATTGTGTCCTATTGATTAGAATGTTTACATTCCGGGCCGAAGATTCTGAGTTCGAACTACACATGTCCTTCTCCTATATCCCCATGTATAAAAAAACACAAAATAAAAATAAAATATTGATTAATTTGTGGGTCGTTAAGACAAAAGTTTAGGACCCGCCTTTGGATCTTCTTCGACATTTCATTGTCACGAAATTGATGGACAAGCTACTCTTTTGCCTCATTAAGCTTATTCTTTAATTAACTTATACATAGAATATTGATGGAAAGCTAACTTGATTCTAACATATATAGAAACTTGATTAATTACACCTCATCACGATTAGTGCATTACACATTCTAACCCGAATTGTTTATTTACAAATTAATTAATCTGTTCCTTTATCACCCAGAGATTGGCCTAAGTATGTACCTTGTGTGTAGGCAACATAATATAAATATATATATATATATATGTTCTTGACTTAAAATTTTCACTTATTATATATATCAAGAAAAAGATTGAAACAATTCCTCCTTTCAATTCTTTAATATATATATATATATACACACACACACGAACATACATATGTATACACATAGTATTTAGTATCCTTGCCCGAGTCCTATCAAGTATCAAACTTTGAGGCTAGAGAAAACGCTGACAGGAAGAATTAAGAATATTTGGCCATTCATTCTAGATTTTTCTGGGGAAGACCTTGGACTTTCCTTTCATACAAGAATTGCTTGGAAAAATCCCAAAGAAGGGGAAGTCAATACTGAAATTTGTTTCACAAGCTTACACACGTAGAATTAGTCAAAAGCATCTAGAGAAAAACATGTGGTCTACTTTTATTGAACTTGTAATCTAATATAGTAAACATGATAATGATCATCACTAGTAGTAAATAGCATTAAAAATTAAATGTCAAGGGTTGCCTAACCCAATTAGTTTAGTTCACCAGGCCTTGATCCTGGTCTGATGTGAAGATTGGAGAAAGTCCTGTCTTTAGGCCTAAACAAGACTAGCCAATCATGTTGCAAAAACTTTTTGCCACAGCATTGTCACGGTTATCAAGCCCTAGTATTTAATGGGTATAACAAAAACATTTGTCACAGCAAATAGCCGTCACAAATAGTATTTGCCACGACCTTGCCATGGTTTTTTCTAGTTGTCACATATAGTATGTTTTAAGTACAACTTACATGTAAGAGAAAGAAACCGTTGTAAATAATGTTGTCACCACCGTTTTCTCTTCGTCACAAATAAACTAAATTTGCACTGAATATTTGCTACAACCTTATTGTGGGAACAAGAACGTATTTACCACAGCCATAATGTCATCATATGCTGTCACAAATTAACTAAATTAGTATGGTATATTTGTTACGACATTATTACCGTTGTAAAAAACACATTTGCTATAGCTATAACGTCCTCACAAAATGTAATATTTTATTTCTCAATTTTTTTTAGCCACATCTATTTTTTGTCGTCACAAATGATGCACATTGATTTTCATTTTTCGTCTACATTATCATGTCATCTCTAATAATGAACTAGTTCATAACTCAATCAAAGAAATTTTAGTACTTCAAAATACAAAGCTCATATCATTCAAATTAATGTATTATTAAAATATATTTCCAACAAACTTATAAATAAGTTAAACATCTAATATTCAAAACTTACACTTATATTCAGAATACTAATATTCAAAACTAGTTAAATATCTAATATTCAAAACTAACACTTGTTTAAATTCTATCTCGTGCTAGAATGAATTTATATGCCAGATTCCAAAATAAACTAGAAACTAATATGATTCTGCTTATCTTCATCTTTTTTTATCCCCTTAGTTCACGATGCCAACTTTCTCCTTCAAGCATGTAGTATCTATTACAGAAACAACAATACAACTTAAAACACCACAAAATTTCTCTATAATAAGATAGCGTAATGTAATTAATTAATAGTTAGCACTAGGGCTAGGCATCGGGTCGGTCGGGCCGGGTTAGGGCCGAACCAGAAACCGACCCGATTGTAGATCAATTTATGTTTCTGCGAACCGAAACTGGCCCCAAGGGCCAGTGAACCAGACCCAACATGGGTCGGTTTGGGTCGGGCGGGGTCAGTTTCGGGTTAAGACATTTATTTAACACTTAAAATTTGGCCCAAGTTCACATCAGAAAAAAATTTAGCCCAAGTTTTTAAGGCCCATTATTGGGCCCTATTTTTATTAAGATAGTTTATGCTAGGGTTTCACTCTCACATATGCATTAAGCTAGAGAGAGAGATGGCTGCCCAATTTCTTTTAGGGCATAATACATACACATACTTTAAGAAGAATTCCTTAAAATGGTTGACAATTCAGCCGCCGCGTCTGAGCGCAGCAGCCGTGTCGGGGCTGCGTTGGAGCAGTAGCCGCCGCACTGGAGTCGGAGGAGCAGCAGTCGCCGCATTGGAGTTGGAGGAGCAGCAGCCTCCACGTTGGAGCAGCAACAGCAGCGTAGCGGCACGGCGGCGGAGCAGCTAGGGAGAAATTTAGGGTTTCAAATTGGAAATCTAAAGTGTTTGGAATCTGAATTGTAAGGCAAAGGAATGTAAAGAGTGGTGTTTTGAAATTTGAAATCACAATTTTTCCTTGTATCAATGTGTTTCTTGTACTTTGTGTTCATATTATTGTTGATCTCAAGGAATCTGATGATATTTTGAAATATAAGTAAATGTGTACGTCCGGTTCAATTTAAACTAGGTTGAACCGATTTGAATGGCCGAACCCGAGGACCGAACCGGATTAAGTTGGTCGGCCGTTTCCAACCCGTGGACCAAACCGCGAAGGCTAAAAACCGAACCAAACCCGTTTCGATGCCCACCCCTAGTTAGTACAAACCTCATGAAGAAGACAAACGTCGATTTTGATGGCTGGTAGTTAGATCTATGCACAAATTTGATGTCTCTGGAACCTATACACATTAAATATATAAGCATCAATAGATCAAGATAATAGATAATCAAAATAAACAATATACTAATAGATAATAGATTACTATTTGTAGGACAATATAATTTTTTTCAAGTTACATATGAATATGACATGGTATAACTGGTATAGCCTCAGGGTTGAAATCTCAACTGGGATATTTCAACTAATAGCCGTCTAGAACAAAAAAACTAAAAGAAAACATAAAATTTGGACTGGAAACATGATGCCTCAACTACAACGTATCATCGATCAATTGTGAAAAAAAAAAGACTTACGACATGAAAAATCTTAAAACCATGCAAATTTTCAAATTCAACAGACACACCAACACTTACTTAGGCTTCTGGAGATAAATTAGACTTCAAATGATCAATCTTAAAGCGTAAGGCAGCTAATATTTCCTCATGAGCCTTGATCCTTTGCTCGTATCTTTCTTTAATAATTTTCAATTTTTTGTCATATTGTGCCTCTACTTCATTCTTTCTTTTAACTTGTGCTGGTGTTGGATCTAAACCCATTGCTCATACACGACCATGTCCTTCATATCCCATAATTGATTCAAAAATCCTATCTCTTACTTCTTCTAATTCTTGCTTTTCTGGAAGTAGCTTTGCAATTTCCTCATCAAAATGATCCTATAATACACATATATAAAACTATAGAATTTCATAATAAACTAGAACTAATTTTCATATAGACAAAGTACATAAAGCGTACAATGATTCCACGAGTCTGCTCATCCTTTGGATTACCAGATGCATCCATTCACATTTTGATCCACGCACTTACTTTATCAATACGATTTCCTGCAATTATCATCTAGGAAGGCAGATTTTTAACACTTACTCAATTATGAAAATCTTTATCTATTTATAATATATAATACCTCTCGTCAAATATCAGCACAAGAAGTTCTTCCTGTTCCATGAGGAAGCCTGATAGCTATCGATTTTGCTTGTTCTTTTCTACAATAGCCTATGGATAAGTAAATAACTATGACTGTAAAATGAAATCCCCAACAAAGATAACTTTAAAAAATCAGAAAAATATCAATAACGTGTGCTCTTCCGATCTCTTCACACTTATAAAATATAATTCTAAGCCAGGAAAATGAATATATATTTTTTCTCCTAAATTTCTATGAAAATTTTGACAGAGTCTCCCTGTAAATTGGCCTTATTCAATCTAAATAATGTAGCATATATATACACATTTATATTTAAACAATATAGATCTCCATTCAATCTCCAAACTTAAAAAACTAAAATTTTGGGAAAAGAAGAAACAACATAACGTCTACAACCTTAACCAGTAAACCATGAAACATAAATCAGACCCATCAAAAGTCAAGACAACAAACAAAAATGTATCTAACCATGCAACTCCTTAAAAAATGCTCTATTAGATAACCAATTTAGGAATTCAAAATATTTCCAAAAAAATAAACAACTTTCATTATAGGCATGCAAAATTATACCTTTACTTTCTCAGAGCTCCAATATTCAACTAACACACTCCATTGTGAATCTTGTACCTCATTAGGAGCTTTAGCCAATTCGTCTATTTCTTTTCCATCAAAGTATTTTCTCTTTACTCTACTCTTCCAATTATGCCATTTTTCAACAACAGATTTCAAACAAAAATCTTTAGCTGCTGCTAATGCATTTGTTTTGTCATGTGTTACTTAAAAAATTAGATTCTTGAATCATAGAATAAAATAGTCTAGTAAAGCTACCAATATGATTAATGACTAAATCATACAATAAAAGATTTGATTACAAATTAAAATTTTGCTATCTAAACTTCCTTCCAAATGTATGTCAAAATATCAGCAGGCATATCTATCCATGTCATATAAGTTAGAGGCACCCTCATTCCATTTCGTGCTATTTTACCCAATAAAGTAACGAACTGATGTTTCTTATCACCAATTGGTAGGTTCATATGGTTCCACTCAAACTTCTCTCATGGCGCAATTCGAGAACCTATTGCAGGACCTCAACCTCTCTTCTTGGTAGCAGTGACTTCTGAATTAGATAATATAGTCATTTACAAACATATTAAAACAACTCATTCATCCTTATTTGAAGAAACTATAAAACCATTCAAAATAGAAAAAATATAGATGTAATAATAGCCAATGACAACCTTTTTAGTACTGGATACAGAACATAATCTGATACAATATTTTCTATATTGTCACTATTATCCATCAAATCATTAGGAAGTGATTCAATAGCTTCATTATTTGTCTGATTGAAACATGCTTCAAGAATTCTATCTTGCATGGTCCATCCTTGAGTCTTTCTTCTAGCCATCTTTCAACAATCTGATTCTAAAACTTTAACAAGGATCAATTATGAGCATAAATATATCAATTAATAGCTCAATAAGCCATAAAGAACAATAAGATTATTTCTGTTGATATAATATCTACACAATCTTAGTTCGCAAACCATTAATTGTCAAGAAAAAATCAAGTAGAACAGCAACAAAGAGTTTGCACACTTGAAAACATGCTACTCATCAAGTTCACTGAAAGGTAAAAGAAAAATGGAAGTTTAAATTAAAAATAGCACAATATATATGAATGAAAAGAATAAAATGGAGAATCTGCAAATGCTATTCTTGAACTTTCAGACGAACTTCAAGGTCAACATCCACGCATTCTACCCTACCTCTGGTCCAAACAACTTCTTCATCCCGTGTAAAACATGCATTTTGATCTAATTTTTGTTCACTGAAAGGTTGAGCTTCATATACGTCAAACTTATCTCGCCGTGCCATTTGTAATACCACATGCAAACTTGATTCTAACGGATCAGCAACATAGTAGACATGCATGGCCTGTAAAGCCAAAATGAAGGGCTCATTGCTTTCTAAATTGTCTTTTTTCTAAATTGTCTTTGTACATAAGATCGGAAATTTTACTAATGTGAACCTATAACCGTCATACTTTAACCCCTCCTGATTGTCTATCCAATCACACTTAAATAATACATGTTGTATCCAATTAGTGTATAGTACTTCCAAGATGTACTTAACAGTCCATAATATATGACATTACCAGCAATGGGATTTTTATCCTTCACGCTAGAATAACTCATCGTTTCAGCTTTTACAACAACACCACTATTTTGAGTACATCTAGCACTTTCGTAAGACTTAGTACGAAATTTGAAACCATTGAAAGTATATGCATTAAATGAATACGCATGTAATTCAGGTCCAGCAACTAATGCATTAATTTCATCAGAGAATTCTTCATTTCCAACCCTTCTCTTATCTTCAACCTACATATTAATTAGTGAGTCAAATAAATGATCCCAGAAAATATTTTGTATTTCATCATAAGTTCTAATTCTCATTTGATTTACATATTTCTTAAACCAAACATGAAACGATTTATTATGAATTCGTTGGACTTCACAATCACTAATACGCCTCCTGGATGAGATCTCTGCACAACATATGCTACAAATAATTGAAGTTTAATTATAACCAGCTAATTATGCAAATTGTACAATGCATACCAAGTATAAGTTTACTTACTCAGCAAAAGGCCTAATAATATCATTGTCCATTAGCACGTAGCGGTAAGCTTGCACCCACGTGATCTTGTCGAGCCTGACATGAGTTACTTTTCCTAAAGCACGACAAGAATCACCTAAACTACCAAGTCTATTAGCTCGGTTAGATTTAGTCTCCACATCATTTAGATATCTTGTACAAAAATTCATACACTCTTCCATTAAATATCTTTTTGTAATAGAGCTTTCTGGAAAAGCTTTATTTCGTCCATACTACTTCAATGTAAACATATACCTAAAAACATAGAGATTTAAAATAGTTTAAAAGTTTAACATTATATATCATTTACAATTATTAGTAAAATAAAGAATTTTCAATATAGCTCTCAATTGGATATATATCGATCGAAATGGCACAGCTCTGCCTAGTAATGCCTCCTCAACCAAATGAATTGGTAAATGCTCCATTATATCAAAAAAGGCTGGAGGAAATATCTTTCTAGATGGCAGAATGTAAGAGCAATTTGACTTTGGGCTCTTTTTAGATTTGCTTTAGAATTTACTTTCGAGTAAAGTTATCAAAAGAAATTGCTCAACTCAATAAAAGCTTCCACAACTGGCTTAGATAGAGATCTATAAACGGCTAATGGAAGGAGTTAATCATGGCTTTTGAGACCTGAAATGACGTTTTTATCCATATTAACACGCCTAGATATATTGGATGCGTATCCATCTGGAACTTTGATCCCCTTCAACACTTTGCAAAATGAATGTTTCTCATCTTTGCTCATATCAAATAATGCAGGGGGCAAGTATAATTTTCCATTAGTCTTTGATATAGGGTTCAGTGACTTTCGTATCCCCATTGCTTGTAAATCCATTCTTGCCCTTGAGTTATCTTTTGATTTTCTATCAATGTCGAATAATGTGTGAAGAATGTTATCATAAAAATTTTTCTCAATATGCATAATGTCAAGATTATGTCAATTAGGTTATCTTTCCAATATGGCATCTCAAAGAAAATACTCTTTTTTTTTTCCAATTACCACAAGATGATTCCCAGTTGTCCCTCTTTCTTTTTTTTTTTATGTCATCCTCTTTGTACTCAGTCAGCACTCTACCCAATTTACTCAATAATTGGATTCCAGATAATCGATTAGGTCCAATTCCAAATTCTTATTTTCCATCAAAAGATGCTTTATCCCTCCGAAACTTATGTCTTGAGAGCAAGAATCGGCGATAACCCAAATAACATGTTTTACATCCATTACCCAACCTATAGTATTTAGTTTTATCTTCACAATATAGGCAAGCAAGGAATCCCTTTGTACTATAACCTGACAAGTTAGCATAAGAGGGAAAATCACTAATAGTCCATAACAAGGCCACGTGCAGCTTGAACATTTGATGACGTGAAGCATCAAATGTCATTGCACCTTCGTTCTATAATTCCAATAGCTCCTTAATAAGCGGTCGCAAAAAAACATCAATTTTATTACCTGGTCCACTCGGTCCATCAATAAGGACAGACAAAATAAAGAAAGGTTGCTTGATGCATAACCATGGTGGCAAATTAATCAATTGCTAACCTAAGTCGGACATTTCTACGGTCACTTGGAAAATCCTTATTTACTACATCAAAACTTTTCCAAGCTTCCGAATCTACTGGATACCTCAATATGCCATCTTTACACCTCCTTTCTTCATGACATCTCATAAGTGAAGCAGTTTTCGATGACATAAAAAACTTTTGCAATCTTGTCATTATTAGAAAGTATCTCACCCAATTTTAACTAATTCTTTAGCTATTATATCTATCTGCACCACAAATATAGCATTTATCTAATTCCTTGTTGTTTCCCTTAAAGCGCATGCAATTATTTGGACAAGCATCATATGTTTCATATTTAAACCCCAGATTATTAATTATTTTTTGAGCTTCTTAGTATGACGTTGGTATCTTAGCAAAATGTGGAGATGACTCTTGTAACGACCCGCTCTACTTTGACATGATATTATCTACTTTGGGCCTAGCCTGCACGGTTTTGCTCTTGGGCTCTCACCCAAAAGGCCTCATGTCAGATGGAATAGGTCTCTTAGCTTATAAAGTGGTCTTACTTTCTCTACCCAAGTGATGTGGGATTGAAGCTGTCACAACTCTCTCAACAACTCAAGTAGCATAGTAAGCAACTTGTTCGTCCAGCCAGGCAAGACTTTTAGGTGCAAAAGATGAACAATGAATGAATGACAATTTAGTGAAGTTTTGACATCCTGGATACAATTCTCCTTCAGCATCTTCTAACAGTTTCAGAAACTCTTTTGTTCGTTTATCAGGCCATACATTTGCTTGGTGTTCTCAAAAATATTACTACTATGAGGCATTCCAAATGCTTCATGCACCATAGCAACCATATTTTCCACCTCAGATTGCATCGTAGTTTCAACTGGTAGATCTGGTTGACTCGACACATAATTTTCAATGTGATAGACCCAATTTGTGTACCCCTTAGTGAACCTTTGCATTAGAAGATCTGAATAAACCTCATGTTGTATTTCAAAGTATCGATTGTCACAATCCTTACAAGGATAATATATTGTTGAGGTCTCATTTTTCCCTCTGAATGTGAAATTCAGAAACTCTTCTACTTTGTCTTTATAATAAGTTGAAAGTCTATCCTTTGAATTGATCCAAGTTCTGTTCATGGCCAAAGGTAAATTCAAATAACATAAAGTAAATAATTAGCAACGAGTGATCAATTTTAACAATAGAAAAAGAAGGATATTTTTCCATTTCATCTGATGATGTCTACTAGAAATAAAATTTACCCTTTTAAAGTTCTAGAGTTAAGGAAGGGCTTATATCAATTATTCCATCTACTGTAGTTGATGAGATATAGCAAATTCCAATTTGCTGAATAGAGGACATGATCAATTGGAACTTGACAAGTCCTGGAGAGTTGACAAGTAAAGAGTTGACAAGTAAAAGTTGCTATGAGATGTTGAGCTTCAGAAGTGTAAACAACTCCCTTTTTCAGTTTATTTGGAGAGAAAATATCCCACCTAAGTTATCTTTTTTTATGTGTGGAGAGTTTGGATTGATTGGATGTCAGCTGATGATATTATACATAGTTAAATTAAATATGGATGGAGCCATTAAAGCGGATGATTTAGCTAAAGGAGGTGGTTTGATCATAGATGTTTAGGGAGAGCTTTTGGTGGGATTCTATAAGTTTTATAAATATTCTATTTAGAATACTAAAAATCAGAGCAATGGCTGCAGATTTGGGAATATGTTTGCTGAGAAATTACTAAGCAGATAATTGCTTAGACTAAGACTACAGTGAATTTCTGTAAGGAATACAAAGTTGTGTTTTCTTGGTATATTAGCTATCAGTTGGAGAGGATGTGGCAGATTAAAAACCAATTGACAACGAGGTTTTAACATATTTTGAGAGAAGGCAACTAGGTAAAGGATTATTTTAGCTTCTATAGGCTATATAAAAAAGACTAGATTCAAAAGCTCAGTTGGCACATATATTTATTTGATATATTTTGAGAAGTGGCTACAATTCAAAATTATATATCATATCAATTGTTAGCGGAAATGGCCCTACTCATTTAAATAAAATCTTATGTAAAATTATTGAACAAATAGATTATATTATTCATATTTAATTTAACAAGTAGATAAGTTTAAGATCAATTAATTAATAGTTCATAAATAAACAAATATGTGCAATGCATATACTCACCTAAAAATTCTCTATTCCAAATAACTCATCTAAACTAGAGGTATGTACTATGTACTTTGTTACAATATTCTGTCCTTTATCACGAATTGACTATGATTTTATGTCTAAGCACACCACAAACTTCTTATTTTAATTGAAATTGTAAGCTTTGCTCAAAATATACCAAATAAGTACATAGAAACTGATTATCACATTTCTTGTATTTATTTGAAGACTATATACTATATCTAAGCAAGCCACAAACTTCCTTATTTTATCTATGATTGATTACCATATCTCTTAGGGCTGTAGTCATATGCAAAAAAGGGTGGCCACCCGTTACACCGGCACACCCCATTTTGATAAAAATGCATTTTTTGACCATATAAATAATTGTAAAAAAAAATTAATATACAAATTGGTATTAATCTATATTTTCAGCACACCCCGATATCAATGGCGGGCACTGCCCCTATGTGCAAAGGAACATCATATTCATGGGAACTCTTATACTCCGCAAATTTGTAATTTTAAGACTTTTTATGTGCTACTAATTAAAGATTATTAGTATACGAAGCTGAAGATAAATCAGGATTTGCCTTGATGTTTTCTAGGATTTAAAGAATTCTACAGGAGGTTAGGAATTTAACAAACAAATTACTAAAATCCAACTACCAAATAGGAATTCTCGCTTAACTAAAGCAGGATGTCTTTCTAATATATGAGATAAATTAACCGATAGAGCTATATCTTGGTGCCTCTCCGCTCAATTCCTCTCCATTCACTCACACTACAATACATGGGGCTAACCTCTATCTATATTGGTACAATCTCAATTAGTCAACTGACTTATTCCTTCCAGATTCATCCCATTAGGATTATTGTTATAATATTAATATGGCAAAGTCTGCTTTCATTTACAACGGAAGCAAATTTTCTCCCGTTTGAAGCAACATGTCAATATAATTATAGATGATTCCTTCCAAGTCAGTTATGACTTCTCAGACTCTACTAAAAAAATTAGTTCATATTAAATGGTTGATTCAAGTGTAGCGATCGGAAAATTTTAAAAGAATAAAATTTTATTAAATAATTATGTGTTGCTATAATATTTGCCCATATATATATATATATATATAAGTAGAGTTTGTTTTGCTCAATTTGATTGTATGGCACAATTAGAAATAATTTTCCTACTCATTGTTTGGCTTTTTTAAAAAATCAACTTACTGACGTCATTATTCTATTCTTATTATTATACTTTTCCTTTTAATTATTTAATTTAATATTTTTATTTTGAGACTCTATCTACATATTAATTTAATATTTTTATATTAGAACTCTATCTACATATTACATTTTGGCTAGATATATATCATATTTGCCTAATGGATTTCAATTTTACTCTGTCCGATTATATAATTTCAAGATTTTATGTTCTCCTACTATATTGTATTTTACTTTCTCATAATTATATGGTCATAAAACGTACGGGTGTGAAGCATAGTATTCTGTAAATGCACGGGTTGAAGCTAATATAGATTATGCTATCAGGTTTTATTGTCTTTAAAGAAAATAAAAAATAAGAATTAATAAAAATATTATTGGTTCAATTATTATACTTTTCCTTATTGTTATATTTTTTCTTTTAATCATTTAATTTAATATTTTTATTTTGAGACTCTATTTACATATTATATTTTAGTTAGATATATCTCACATTTGTTTAATGGGTTTGAATTACATGAAAATAGATAATCTATCAATCTTGATTTCAATATTACTTTTCCTTATTATTATACTTTTCTTTTCAATCATTTAATTTAATATTTTTATTTTGAGACTATATCTATATATTACATTTTGGTTAAATATATGTCACATTTGCCTAATAAATTTCAATTTTACTTTATTCGATTGTATAATTTTATCATTTTATGTTCTCCTACTCCATTGTATTTTATTTTGTCAGCATAACATGTCTGTCAAACGCACGGATGTGAAGTATAGTATGTCCGTGAAACGCACGAGTGTGAAACTAATATAGATTATGCTATCGAGTTTTATTGTCTTTAAAGGAAATAAAAAATAAGAATTAATAAAAAAATTATTGGTTCAATTATTATACTTTTCCTTTTAATCATTTTTAATATTTTTATTTTAAGATTCTACACTATTGCAAAATTTCACAAAAAAAATGGACTTACGCGTCGGTTTTTGGAAGAAGAGATGAGTAAACAAAACGCGGTGGCAAAATTGAAATTAAATTTCAACAATAGACGTCGGTCCTTTTTTAAAAACCGACATTCCTAGCCTATCTGAACAATGGGCATCGGTTTCCTCTCTATGGGAACCGATGCCCTTTATGAAAATAGGCGTCAGTCCTATAAAGAGACCGACGCCCAAAAATAAAAATACTGGGACCAACGCCCATTTTCCTTTAACATAAACGCAAAACCCTAAATTGAAACATTCTGCTCATACCCGTTTTGAACTCCATTCTGCAAATCAAAATTCAACTAACTTTCATGCACAAAAAACTCATTTGAAGAGTAACATGAGGCTCGTTTTCAGCGTTGAATCACTTTGCGAAAATTTCTTCCCCACATATCGACCCAAATTCCATATATCTCTACCCAAGGAACCCTTCCGGCGAGCGGCGGCTACGGTCACGATGCGGGGGCTGGCGGGCTCGACTTCTTGGTAATGTCACTCGATTTTCTATCTTCTTCGTATTTTTGGGTATTATGATTAATGCCACTGATTTCTTGGTACTTTACGGTGAAAATCTATCGCGGATGGCGGCGGAAGAGCACTACCTTTTTTTTCCATATTTTCATACTAGCTGCAAAGGTAAATAAATTTAGTTTGGATTTAGGATTTTCGATTTAGTTTGGATGTAGTTTGGATTTAGAATTATGGATTCAGTTTTGGATTTTGGATTTAGTTTGGATTTAACTAGAAATCATGATATTAAGGGTCTTTGTGAAATTTGGTTAAGATGTGTATATATGTATACATTGTAATATATAATTATTTGTTCATTTGTTAAATTGTGGAATTTTTTGTTATATATTATAATGAGAAAATTGGTTTTATTGTGTAAAGAGATATTTATTTTGGATTTAAAAATTATGAATATTAAGGTTTTTGTTAAATTTGGTAAATATGGGTATATATGTTGATACATTGTTAAATATATTTTTAGTTATATGTGATTTTTTTTGTTAATTTGTTAAATTATGATTTTTTGTTAAATATAGTTTTTGTTATATGTGATTTTTTTTGTTAATTTGTTAAATTATGATTTTTTGTTAAATATATTTTTTCTTATATGTAATTTTTTTGTTAATTTGTTAAATTATGATTTTTTCTTAAATTTATTTTTTGTTAGTGTGAGGAACGTTTATTGACGCCCTGAAGAGCTAAGGAGACGAGTGAGAGGGGTCGTGTCGGTAGAGGATATACGAAAGGTTATCCAATCGGAGATGGAGGCCAACATCACTGAGAGAGTAAGGAGAGAGACCATGACCCAGATGCAGGCTCACATCGATATGATACAATTGCATATGGCCTATGTTCTCCAACGCTATGGCATTGAAATACCCTCGCAATTTCATACAGGAGAAATACGTACTGCGGCGAGTCCTGCAGTCAGACCAACGACTCGTAGTAGCCACCAGTCGGTTGATTCCCCGCCAGCTCTTGACATTGAGGTATTTATAGTGTTTCGTTATGTCGACGTTAAATGTATTGAATTCATTCAAATACTTACAGCTAATGTTATTTTGTTGTGTATTGACTATCCAAAGAAGCCGACCTCGTGTCATCTCGCCATTAATTGCGACGGCATAACTAAAATTATAGCAGTGAGCATAGTTTGCCCGTTTGAAACTACTACGATGGTGCACGGTACACTGTTATTGCCCGGTCACTACAAAGTCGTAATTGACCGTGTGTATGAAGATGCAGTCAGTTATCCTCTTCCAATGCCAAATTCATACGCCCAGCAATTGGTGGATATAGATGAAGGAGGTTACACTCAGTGGCTTGGACATTTAGTGTTAGGCGAAGTAATTAGTTGAACTTACAAAATAAGCTTTTATGAACTTTAGATTCCTAATTAACATTGATGACAAACAAATTTTCACTTCAGGATTCGTTACCAGAGCGAGCAACATCAAAGGGAAAAGGTAAACAGCCCGTGAGTTTTGAAGTTTCCTCTGCTCGCCCTAATCTCGTTGATGATGTAACATTGGTTTCCCTAACTCCCAGCGTCAAAGCGTTGCATGATCTGACTGTTAAACTGTCACTCTCTACAGATTTCTTTGAGGTGCCGAACGGGAGAGATGTGTTTCTCTACTCCCGACCAAATGGACCATGAAATTAGTGTTTCAGTCACTGATATAACAAACTTACTCAACATGTACTAGCTGAACGTACCTATTTTACAAGTTTGGGCAATGTAAGACTTCTTCGATCTCTCACAATTAAGTACATCGTATAATTTTTAATTTGACACTTCACGTTTATTATAATGTATTTCAGGTACCTACACCATTTGCGCAACCAATTTGAGATTCAAAATATCGGGCTTCTTTGTCCATGCGCGGTGGGGGCTATTAATCATGAAACAACTCAACTGATGAGTTACGAGTACATACTCCACGCAATGGGAAACATGATGGATAAAAAGTACATTCTCATACCGTATTTTATGCGGTAAAATCGTTGCAACTATTTATTTGTTATTTTGCCTTAACCTGAATTTCAGTTCATTGTCGCTAAATATTCAAATTTAAATTCTTATAAAATATTCTAGAAACCACTGAATGTTGCTGGTGTTATGTCTATCACGCAATATGGTATACTTCTTTGACTCTCAGGCAGTTAATAGGCTTGACTTGCATATCAAATCGCAGTTGTCTATGTAAGCAATTATCATTAACTATTGTATATTATTCTTTTTTTTTTAATTTCAACTTGTTTAACTTATATATATATATATCTGTGTGTGTGTGTGTGTCTATATTATAACTTTAGGGTGCTTAAAACATTGTGGGCGTCAGAGAAAATAGTAGAGAAAAGTCTTATGTAGAAAACAATCGAGATATAAAAATTATCTTTTAAATGTTACAATAACTACTGAAGTTTCAAATTTTAGTGATTTAATTACTAATATTTATTTTAAACTCTTTCGAAATTTTAGTGTGCTCAACAACCAGGATTTGATGAGTGTGGCTACTGTGTTATAAGAAATATGTACGAGATAGTCGTCATATATGCTGGTTTTAAAAAAATCTTGATACGGTATAAATATTCATTGAATATTAATAATTATCTAACCAAAATTTTATTTAGTTTATTACAAAATATAATTATATTTCTTTTTCTTTTTTTGTAGGCATATGAAATGGAATCATACATTCAATTGAATATAGATAAGGTTCAGGAATTATGGGCAAGATATTTTATCTAAAATTGTACGTGATTTTTTGTTCTAACTATTGATTATAGTTAGATTTCTATGAAAACGATGATAATTAGAGGAGTATATATATAGTCATATAGTAGTTATTGATTTTTGGACTAGTTTTATTTATATTTAATGATTAGTTTTATGTTAATTCAATTGTTTTGTATCTACGTTAGTTTATTTTGTAATAGTATTTGTAAATTCATATTTATATCAAGTTGGTGATAATTTATTTAAAGTGTATATAAATTATTGGTGGTGGTGGTGGCAGTGGTGGTGGTGCTGCTTTTTTCTTGCATTTGCTACTTGTTGACTACTTGTTGGTGGTGGTGGTGGTGTATATAAATTGGCTACTTGTTGCTTGCATTTACTGCTTTTCGGTCGCAGGAAAATTGGCAAAATTTGATTTGTGCAAATTATATATTAAAAAAAACAGTATTCATGTCGGTTACACCCCAATCGATTCCTATATTATTTAAAAATTAAAAAATATATATATTTTTCATATAGGCGTCTGTTATGAATGTGAACCGACGCATTTGTTAAAATATAGGCGTCGGTTTCTACAAAACAACCGACGCCTATAACAAAAATTTTTAATTATTTAATGCTTTTAGGCGTCGATTGTAATTTAACAACTGACGCATTTTTATAGTTTGAGCATTGACAAACAACCGACGCCTATTCTCTTAGTTTATACGTCTATTACATATACGTCTATGTAGAAACCGACGCCTATTATTGATTACGACCGACGTCTAAATGGCTCTTCTATAGTAGTGCTATCTACATATTACATTTTTATTAGATAATCTCATAATTGCCTAATGGATTTAAATTACATGAAAATAGATAATATATCAATCTAGATTTCAATATTATTATTATATTTTTTCTTATTATTATACATTTCCTTTTAAATCATTTAAGTGAATATTTTTATTTTGGAACTCTATCTACATATTGTATTTTGGTTAGATATATCTCATATTTGCCTAATGGATTTCAATTTTACTTTGCTCCATCGTTCTATTATATAATTTAATGATTTTATGTTCTCCTACTCCATTGTATTTTACTTTGTCACTATAATATGTCCATGAAATGAACGGGTGTGAAGCATAATATGTCCGTAAATGTACGGATATGAAACTAATATAGAATTATACTATCGGGTTTTATTATATTTAAAGGAAATAAAAAATAAGAATTAATAAAAAAATTAGTGGTTCAACGAGATAGCGATGGACTAATAACAAGAATTTAAAATTATATCATCAAAATAAAGAATTGATTGCAAGCTACTTGCAAACGTAAGATGCATATTAATTTCATGCAAGTTGTGTTTTTTAGTTTCTTTATGACATTAAACTTGACAAACACAATTTTATTATATTTTATGTATGAAATTCTCTTTAGAGCTCTACCGTGTAATGCACGAGTGGAAATCTAGTTTTAATTAATATCGTTATTTGCGCTCATCTAGTCATACATCTTAAAAGGTTAATTAAATTTTATACTAAAAAATTTATTTTCTAAGACTTCAAATCTTTTCCAGATCAAGAGCACACGTTTTATCTCAACTATTTTAAAAAGACCTAACTCAACTTATCTTAGCCCATTATTATTTCATAATTTATTCAACATCAACTACCATTACACATGAAAATTCATGTGCACTAGAACCCCAACTCCTGTCTGAACTGGGACATTCCCAACTCGTAACCTATAAATATATCATCCTCATAGTTCGCATTCCCCTACATACAATTTCTGGAACTTCTATCTTGATATTTGTTTTCTATACATGCATATATACGGTCCCTTCACACACACACGCATTAGTTCTTGAGTTTTCTTCCCCACGTGTCTCTGGCTGTTTTTGTTTTTTCCCCTTTAAATAGGTACATATACGCAGGCATCGTCATCACCACTTCCATTTTTTTCAATAACTCATATAGATGTGTAAATAGATATATGTATATACACAACACAACCATTCTAGGATGAAAATCTAGAAAGACAAAGGGTAGCGGTAGTGTTGAGAGGAGTCGACGGCAGCCATTCGAGCCGCTGGATTCCTTTCCCGTCGCTTGCCCGATCGAAGCCACGCACCTACACGCATACACCGTCTGTTTCTCTCTCCATTAACATATTCTAGGTTCTACCGCATTTGGGAAAGAAAAGTTGATTTTGATTATTGAGTAATATATCACACTTCCCCGTTAATTTACCAATTAGTTCACCGGTTTACAATTGTAACTTTAAAATATCTAAAACTCAAATTATTTAAATACCTTAATTGACAGTCTTACCCTTTTTGTTAACACACAACCGGTGAACTAATCTATATATATATATATATATATTAAATGACATATTGTTTGTCTACCACAATTACAATTTCATATGGCTCAATTAGAAAATGTTCCGGCCTAAACTCTATCTGGCACAATTGCTTATAGTGCCAGATCACTCTGTTGGTCACTTTTAATAAAAAAATTGTTACAAATGTAATAGTGAATAATTGAACTTGTGACCTACATGTTAAGAGTAATATGCTTTTAAACCATTATGACAACTCTTTTATTTGTTAATAATTTTCATTTATATATTACTATTCTCATATGTTTTCACTCAAAGAAAATATTATTATCAACCACATATATACTTAAAGGATAATTATATTGGCACTACCTTTTTTATTAATCTCACCGGTTTTCCAAATATATTAAAATGGTCAAAATTAAAATGACAAATAATCATCTCAATCTTGACAATTATAAATATCATATATAATATATACTACAAGAGTTTTCAATTGAATTTGGATTGTCACTTGTAGTTTTCCATTCTATAATTTTCTTGATCTCATCATGATGTTGCACAACGATTCGGCCCTGATTACTACCTCTACAGATAGTGCCCCAATTGGTTTTATTTATTTTATTTTATTTTATTTTTTTATTTAATTTATGAAATATTAGTAATTCCCATAATAATGAGTAAGTGAAACTAATGCTCCGTCAATTGTCTCAAAGGCAAACTGCTAAAATATTACTAAAATAATCATAAAATTCTTTTTTACCCTTAAAGAAGTACATTTCCCAATAATTACTATTCTTTTATGTATTTTTCCCTTATCCCTCCGTCTTCAATCTTCCCATAATTTTCAAAATCCATTTCATAATTCATCCCCTTCTAAAATCACAAAATTTCATAATTTTCAAAATTTCCTTTCTGAGAGTCCTTGAATCTATGGAAACCAAACCCCAAAAAATATTACTTTTATATATTACTATATATATTATTATCATTATTATTATTTAGCGTAGTAGATTACATAGAAATCATAAAGTTGAATTAAATTTTCTCGGAATTGTGACAGTTTATGTAACACTTTTATGTATTGTACGAGTGTAGTGATTATATATATTTGTCCATCGTGACATGACTATTACAGGGCACAGGGCATTACATTTTAAGTATTGTTCTTTATTATTGTTCCAATTGGATAAACTTTTTTAAAATTATTGTATAAAAATTTTGCGTTGCTGCTTGCCATGAATAAAACTCTAGATTTGTAAATAAAAAAAACATTTTTTTGTTAAAGAAATTAAAACTCAACCATTATGGATCTTCATGATTGGGTTTCTGAATAAAAATCTTCCGAATATAGAAAATTTGGAATTAGTGTAGTTTTGTCAATATACAAGTTTTGTCAACGCAAAGTAAACTCACTAATCTAGATAATGCAAAAAAGGGTACATCTACATTAAAACGAAATAAAAAAATGGAAAACTTATAAGCCTCATTTTTGAGTTTTAAAATTTAAACTTTTCTTATTTGGATATTCATCACGAGTTTTCAATAATTTATATTAGTTTATTAATTTTTTATATTTCTTTTTTATTTTAGTTTGCTCCTTTCTTTTTTTAGCATTTATATATAATTATAAGTTTTTATAATTTTTTATTACCAGCTGCCGATGTAAATTTGAACTGTTCAATTTCTTATATATTAGTATTTTTTTAGAATTATTCTTTCCGCTACTTAATTATTCAAAAATGAAGGCATTATAAACTAATTGTCTGATATTATCTCTGTTTATTTATTTATTATTTATGTTTTTTTATTTTTAAATTTTCCTTCTCAAAGTTCTTGTTAATATAGAAATCAAAATTTATTTCAGAATAACTAGGAAACCTGTTTCAAGAAAAATTTCAAGCACTTCCCAATATTAACTGATATAATAACATGATTATTTCAATTCGATAGAAAATCCTTTCAAAATATAATATAATAAAAAATTAAAAATAAATTGCCACGGATTTATGGGTGGATCGGTTAAATTGCCATCTCTAACATTTTCTACACATTTTTAGCATTAAATTTATTAAAAATAAAAAAAGTAAACGCTTGGTGGGTCTGGGTCACCGGTCTATGGGGCGGGTCTAACCTGACCCACACCTGTCCTTTTGCCCCGATTAGGCGTGCTGGGTCAATCCTATTAGGAGTAGGTTTCTACTAGTTTAATGGGTCAATGGGTCAAACTGTCATTTCTAATTATTTGATTGTTAATTATTACAACTTTATATATATTAGACGTGTGAACTTGCACAACGTATTTGCAGGAGACCAGAATTATGAACTCAGACATTTTACTACAAATATCTCATAGTAAATTGTAATTCTCATATTAATTCATAATTTCATACAATATAACCGATATATTGTACTTTATTTATAATATGATGTCCACACTCACACTTCAATTTTGATATGAATGTACACTATAACTCTGCACGGGTGAAAAAAATCTAGTTGAGAAACTAATATGGAAGTTTAGTATTACTCTTCGTTATTTTATTGTTAAATAATTTTACACCAAAGTCCCTTCAAGTTTTCAAATTTACCTATTAAGTCTTAAATATTTTCAGCTTAGTTAAATAGGGTTCTCAACTTCCTGTTTTCACATATTCCACCTTAAAGTTTAGAATTCACCTTTTCGTCCTAGTCCTAAACTATTTCAAATTTCAATTTAGCCTCTAAAGTTTATATTTTTTTCCATAAAAAATTATTTTCATAATTCTAAGATAATTTAATTTCTTTTTACTAGACGAGGCGCCAAGGTCAATAAACAAATAAGATTCTTTCAAAGGTAGCTCAAATCCGCAAAGTTTTAGGTAGACTCTTATTTTCTTAAAAAAATGTATTTCTTTAAGTTTGTGTATTATTGATTGGTTTATGTTGTGAATGTTGCATATGAATGTGGATTATAAGAAAGATTGCATATTATTATATGCTTAAGATCTCTTTATACACTTATTTGCTTTAATGCATAAGAACGAAAACATATATATTCATTTATGTTACTTGTTCTCAAAGACAAGATTCTCCAAGTAAGAACTAATTGCATGTTTATATGTTATATTTATAATATGAATTAATTAATATGCACTAAAGTCTACTGAGTATATATATTTTATATTCATTCTTTCAAACTAACACTTTCAGGTTTTAGAGTCGGTGACTGGATTTTCCACATTTAATTATTCTGTTGTTAAATTCAGCATTTAAAGCAAAATTTTAAAGATAAGATAGCGTTCCAAGTTTTCTGAATTTGGGGCGTTACATCAAGGATAGTATCTTATAACTCTAGCCAATTACTAAGAAAAAAATGTGTTTCTTGATACATAAAAAATGCAAAAATCTGCACACTTATAATTTGCACAGCAAGCCAACAAAAAAAAAAAAAAGAAAAGAAAAAAAAAGCACGGAGAGAGAGAAAGAGAGAGAGAGAATTCAGACATGTAGAAGAGATATTCTGAATATAAATCCAATTATCAAAAACAATTAAGCATAAAATCATTCTTAAATTAAACAATATAATCACACTGTGTAGACTCTACATATTTGAAAAGGTATGAAATTACGTCTTACCAGATTAAAGAACTGAGAAACCCGAATTTTGTTCAAGAATAAAAAATCTAAAAACCAAAAGAAAAGGAAACTTAAAGTAATCTCTGAACTATGTACCCAAAAAATCACGACACCATGAATTTAGATAACACAAAACATAGAGAATTAGCATTCAGAAATTCATAGTTCTAATTGAGAATAAGTTGAAATTTTTAGCTTAATATCCCAAAATCGAACGAGCTTTTCTCTGGAATTGGGTGATGGATGAAAAGAATGGATTTCTGAGATAATTCTGAATTGGGGGAAATTGGAAGAAAATACGCTAATGAATGAGGGTGTGAGGGGAATAAGTTTTAGGGGATGTTTTGGCGAGTTGTGAAAAAAAAAATGAGGAGTTTGGTTGCAACGGCAATTTGACAACTGTGGCAAATGATGTATAACATTTAGTACAATAAATAAAACATTAATAACATATTAAATTATTCGTGACCGTCAATTTTAAAACTGTGGTAAAAGGCAAGCTTTTTTATGATAGTCGATTTTGCTGTGATATAAATTCTTTTTACCAAGGTGTATTTGCCTCTTACAAATAGTATTGCAAAAAATCCATTTTTTTGTGATGGCAAATTTTGCCGTTGTATAAAGTATATTCACTACAATATATGCAGCCGTGGCAAATAACTCATCACAAAAACCGGATTTTCTTATAGTTTTGGGTTCAATCCTATGATTATAAAAGCCCTGTGGAAAAATGCATCTACAAGAGTTTAAGAATTTCGTGAGCTAGCCCAAATAGTGACTTTGACGAAATAAAGCACTGACCAGGTCACAATGGCACTCAAAATTTTGAAAATTTTGCACGCCGTATGTAATTATAATAAGGCACAAGTTGCGGTATGAGATTGCAAGATTATGGATAGATTGAGAATTTTAAGACATGAGTGAAACCAAAGAAGAGTGGCATCGTGTGATTGTGATGTATCTACCAGCTAGAGTGCAAGAAGAAAGTGACATTAAGAAATAAAGGAAATAGGTTTTGGGTAGATTTAACGAGGCTGGGGAATGTCACTTATAACAAGTCGCAATTGGTGTGTCTATGGCCTGGGAAGCAATTTCTCTGACCCCTTTTGTTCTCTTGTATATATTCAATATAAAGACTTGAATGTGCTCTTATAACCCTCTCTTCTTTTACCGCTTCTACATGATAATTTGTTAAGATCGTTGGTTTTTACGTACAGGGACTATGTCATTTGTCAAGTGGGCCTGAGTTCTTTTTTCCTAGCTAGCTAGTGATATAGGTCCCTTATTGCTTATCGGCATGCCCCTCAGATGATGGAAAATATTTGGGGCATCTGGCCAAGGCAGAAACGTAACATTCAAATTCTGCTTTGTTTGTACATGCTTTTCTGTTTCTTATCTCATCAAAAGCCTTCTGTGCCAAACTCCCCATCCCATAATAAGTTAGAACAAATTCAACACGCATTTTTCACTTTCCTTCTTCTGTGTTATGTGTATATATACCTATATATTGAGCATTTTGAGTCTTTTCTATTGAGGCAACTTGATCAAGAAAGTCCCAAATCTTCAACCCCATAACATGTGGCCGTACTGAACTTCCTTCCCTCGTAACATCAATATGGAATCACTCTTAGACATTTTGTGGCGGACTGTAGCAAAGGCTCGTGCTTGATTTGGAAAGATTTTATGTAGATAGTCAAAGTGTCTCTTCCACAGTCGCTTTAAACTAACTTTGTCTGAAACCTTTAATTAGAAAAAAGAATTATGTAAATAGGTTTAGAAATTGAATATCGGAAATTGTTTTTGAATTTCATGTATGACCTTTTTTAAAAATCTAGATGTCGTGTGTAATGTAGCAAGAAGTATCACATGAAAATCCTATTAGAAATTGGGTTCCCAAATATATTTGCACATGTTTGGCCCATCGGCATCTTACGCCCAAATGTTTGTTTGTTTGTTTAACCTTAATTAACAAGGAACGCATCTTTTCTTTTGTAGTCTTCTATAATTAAAAAAATACAGCACTTTTCACGTTGGTTATAGTTTTTACATCTAATCGATTTTGAGATAAATTTAACTGTCAATAATGACATAATTTATTGTTGTTATGCGAATCAAGTTCTTTAATTAATTTACTATCGAGCAATATATTTTCATATGTCCAAATATTAGATTCAAATTTTACATATTGTATTTTATATTCTGTACCTTTAACGTGTCATCTTGTTCTCTTCTCAATGAATGATTAATTATATGGCTGCTGAGGTCATGGATAATCTTTCCATAATGCTAGGATTGGTGCTATATATTACTAGCTTTTCCTTTAATTTTGCCAATAGATTCCAACATTTGCTTTTGTTAACTACTTTTTGCTTGTCCCTAATGGGGGGGGGGGGGGGGGGGGGGGGGGGGGGGGGGGGGGGGGGGGGGGGGGGGGGGGGGGGGGGGGGGGGGGGGGGGGGGGGGGGGGGGGGGGG